>JAHSVA010000011.1:17995000-17997500 GCA_019915185.1 Eucalyptus camaldulensis | reverse complement strand
GTCAACAATCCAGAAGTTCCTTTTCTTCAGAAAGACGGAGTGTATCCAGCGGCACCATAAAGATTGCTTATCCGAAAAAAGAATCCAGATATATTTGACCATGGAAGCCCTGTTAGAGAGCTTAATATTCCGAATACCAAGACCCCCTTCACATTTCGGCAACAGACGTCTTGCCAAGCCACCTTTGCACCACCCCGACCAAGGGACGTTCCCTTCCATAGGAATTGCCTAATAATCCGATCAACATCCTCCAAAACCGAAGCTGGAAGAGTGAAGACGCTTGACCAAAAGGCTTGAATGGAGTGGAGAACAGATCTAATTAGCTGAAGTCTTCCTGCAAAGGATAGAAATCTATGCGTCCACGATTGAATTCTAGCAGTAATACGGTCCGTTAAAGCCATGCAGTCCACTCTCTTCAGTCTAGAAGAAATAATAGGAACACCAAGGTAACGCACCGGGAGATTCCCCTCCTGGAACCTGAATGCCCATAGGATTTTGTTCCTCAAAGAGGAGTCGCCACCCGCTAGGAAGATTTCACTTTTAGACTTATTGGGGAGAAGGCCACTCCAGGAAGAAAACCGATCAAGGCCTTTCTTTAGCATAGCCGCTGATCGCCAATCCGCTTGACAGAATAAGAAGACGTCATCCGCAAAAAATAGATGGGAGAGCTGAATCGGTTTGCATCTCCAATAGAACCTGAAGTCCGGGTTGGCCGTGGAAGACGTCAAAATGCCGGAGAATACCTCCATCACAAGAGTAAAGAGGTACGGGGACATTGGATCTCCCTGCCTCACGCCTCTGCCCCCCGGAAAGAAACCATGGAGGTCTCCATTAACCGAGATAGAAAAACTCGGAGATCGAACACAAGCCATAATAAGCTTTATAAAATGAGAGGGAAATCTAAAAGCTTGTAGAACAAGTTCTAAGAAATCCCAATCGACTGTGTCATATGCTTTATGAAAATCCACCTTAATTGCACACTTAGGAAGGTAAGGAAAGAGGTGAAAACTCGCAAACAATTCCTGAGCTAGCAAGATGTTGTCTCTCATTCTTCTTCCCTTAACAAAGGCGTTCTGAGATTGATCAATCAAATTCGGAAGAACACCAGCAATTCTATTGGCTAGAATCTTAGTAATCAGCTTATAAATTGTGTTGCAACAAGCAATAGGTCTGTAGTCTGTAACAGCACTAGCATTGGGAACCTTCGGAACAAGAGCAAGGATAGTGGCATTTACCTCTTTTAGAAGGCGACCATGCCGAAAGAAGTCATGTACTGATTGAAGAACAGAGGAACCAACCGAGTCCCAGCAATGTTTATAAAATTCAGCGGGGAAGCCATCTGGGCCAAGGGCCTTACCTTTGGCCAGCGAAAAAAGAGTGCTTTTGATTTCAGCATCAGTAACCGGAAGGCCAAGAAAGACGACTTGGTCTTGAGACAACGGCTTGCGAACATATCGCTGGACCTCCTCAAGGGATGGCCTAAGAAGTCCTTCCTTCGGGGAGAGAAGATCAGAAAAATAATCAACAAACACCTGGGGAACCAATAGAGGATCCGAAATGATATTACCAGAAGAATCCTTCACCGACAAAATTCGATTTAAAAGGTGCCTTCTCTTCATAGACTGATGAAAAAACTTGGTGTTCTTATCACCCTCCTTCAGCCATTTGATTCTAGATTTCTGTCTATAGAACGATTCCTCATGCGATCTCAGCTCAAGGAAGACACGGTGACATTCCCTTTCTTCATGAGTGAGGGTGGGAGAGGCCGGGTTGGCTTGAAGTTTAAATTGAGCGTCTGCCAGAGCATGTCTAGCCTCAGCAACCTTGATCGAAATGTCCGAAAATGCGTCTCGGTTAAGAGATTTAAGAAGCAACTTCACCCTTTTAAGCTTGTAGACGAGACAGAACATGGGAACACCAGTTATATGAGTACTCCAAGCCCGATTGACCGAAGTCTTAAAATCCGGATGATGAGTCCAAAACTCAAAGAATTTAAAAGGCTTAGTCCTATTGGAAGGATGCAACACCCTAACTGTCATAGGACTGTGATCCGAGATTCCAGGGTTAAGAAATTTTGCCTCCGAGTAAGAAAACCGAATGTTCCATTCCCCGTTAACTAGCACACGATCAATTTTTCTCATTTTCTTTGCTTGACCAGACGACGTGGACCATGTAAAACGGCAACCAACGTACCTGAGGTCCATCAGCTCTGTCCGAGTAATACAGCGAGGAAAATCATTGAAGCAGGAAATCCAGTTCGTGGAACAGCCGGTTCGATCCGAAGGATCCAAGATTGCATTAAAATCCCCAGCCACAAGCCATGGAGAATTGCGGAGGGTGTCACCATGATAACATAAGTCTTCCCATAGAGACCGGCGACGGGAGAAGGAGTGCTCGCCATAGACAGCCGATACATAGCAAGAGGTGCCAGAGCTGATAACATTAATAATCCCGTGAAGCGCCTGGTCGGAACTAGAAAGGGCAGAATACGAAACCAGGC
>JAHSVA010000011.1:17872500-17977500 GCA_019915185.1 Eucalyptus camaldulensis | reverse complement strand
TTCAATCGTATTGATCTAGTGTCTTTACCTTGCCAGCTTCGGTCCTAATTAGTATTGAAAAAATCTTGAGGCAATTTTTATGGAAAGGTGCCACACTTGGCAGAGGCGGGGCTAAGGTTGCATGAGATGAAGTGTGCCTTCCCAAAAATGAAGGAGGATTGAGTATTCATAAGTTGAAAGACTATAACAAATCGGTGATGCTTAAATACATTTGGATTCTTTTCACATATAAAGAATCGTTATGGTGTCGTTGGATTCACTCCAATTTCTTAAAAAGGTACAACTTTTGGATCTCTTCCTCACCTTCGGTTTACTCTTGGGCCTGGAAAAAAATCTTACATCTAAGAGTAGAATTTCAGCTCTCCTTTTTGTGGAAAATTGGAAATGGTCTTTCCGTTTCCTTATGGTTTGATCACTGGCTTTTGGAGGGTCCTCTTGATCAGATTATTCCGCATCCTCTTATTGAGACATCTGATCTCCCCAAGCATGCAGTAGTGGCGGATCTCCTCTCCCTAATGGGCGCTTCCTTTGGGTTTCTCCTTCAAAGCCGGGGATTCTCCATTCCGATTTCATCCTCTGCTTCGGATCGTTTCTTATGGAGTCAGACCCCCACCGGATCCTTCTCGGTGGCTTCTGCTTGGGACTGCATTAGAACACAAAAAACTAGGTACCTTGGGCTTCTCTTATCTGGAATACTGATATTGCTCCTAGATTCCGGTTTAATTTGTGGCTGATTACTAAGAACAGATTGCCTACCCAAGAGCTCCTTCTCTCTTATGGAAGAATCGACTTTTGCACTTGTGCGTTATGCAATGAAGTTCCGGATTCCATCAACCACCTATTTTTTTATTGCCAGGTCTCGGCTTCTCTTGCTTTCTTTTGGGCTAGGTGCAACTTACCTTGGCGAGCGAGACCGTGGGCAGAGAACCTTTCTTGGGCTATTAAATTCTTATCCGGTAAAGGTTTCTTTCATTGTATTGCTAGATTATCTTTTGGTGCCTTATGTTACTTGATTTGGAAGAAAAGGAATGATATTATATTCCGTGGGGAAGCTTTGGTTGTCTCTGCGTTGAAAGATCACCTTATTAAAGTTTTAAAGGATACAACACTTACGTTCTCAAATGTTCTGGACATCCCGAGAAATAGGCGTCTTCAAAGGAACTGGGGCTTTGATCCCTCCATCTTCTCAGACCGTCCTTTGACTCTATAGGCTATTTTTGGATCGCGCTCTTGCTTCAAGCTACTTCAGCTCTCCGTTTTGTCTCTTCGTTTTTTGATTTGCCGAGGTTCATGTTGGCTGCTGTGGTCTTCTGTTTCGGTGACCTTGTTGGTCGCTTGCTATTTCTTTTTAAAGTATTTGTTTCTCTTTGCCTTTGGCTTTTTTCTTCGACTCCCTTCCACTGTTTCTACTATTGTAGTTAGAGTGTAAGTTTTTGGTGCCGCTTTGATATATTTGTCCAAAGCTATATACTCATTACCATTACAAAAAAAAAAAAAACAATTGCGAAAGCAAAATGAAAAATTGATTGTCCTTGTGAATTTTTGTCGAAATGCTGAGTTCTCTTTCTCTGAAGCTTCATTTTTGGCCCCTAGTATTTCGGATCACTCACCGATGGTTATTAAAATTATGTCTACTCTTAAGACTTGCAAGACTTTTAAGTTTTTTAACTTCTAGACTAGTCACCTTGATTTCTTCAGTTTGGTTTCCCAAGTTTGGGACTCACTCTTTAATGGCATGCCAATGTACATTCTTTGCTGTAAGCTGCGACCCCTTAAGTGCAGGTTAAAACGGCTCAACAAACAGTCCTTTTTGGACCTATCTTCTAGAACAGCTGAGGCAAGGCGTGCATTAAGCAACACCAAAGATGCTCTACAAAGTGATCCCCTTAATCTACAACTTGTTGAAAATGAAAAGATACAACTCCAGACTTTCTCTGAATTGTGCCTCCAAGAAGAATCCTTCTATGGACAAAAGTCAAGGGTGCGATGGTTGAAAGAAGGTGATTTCAACACCAAATTTTTTCAACACTTGGTTAAAAGAAGACACCTTCGGAAAAGGGTTATCTCGCTATCTAATGGTGATAATATTACTTTCGACCCAACTAAAGTGCAACGCTTGTTTGTCTCGCATTTTCGTGAACTGGTAGCCTCTTCTCCCTCTGGTCAGCCTACCGTGGTGGAGATCCGGGCGAATTTGAGACGGACACTAGATGAAGATCAGGCGCATTTTCTCTCTAGCCCTATTTCTAATTTGGAGATTCGAAAATACCTTATTCTCACTTGCAGTGGGCAAAGCCCCTGGTCCGGATGGCTTTAATGTAGAGTTCTTTAAACACTCTTCGGGGATTGTTAGTTCTTCGGTAATTTTGATGGTTAAAGATTTCTTCGTGATTAGCAAGCTGTTGTGGGAGATAAATACTACCATTTTGGCTTTGGTTCCCAAGATCCCCAATGCTTCAAATGTCAATGACTTTCAGCCTATAACTTGTTGCAACACTATATACAAATGCATCAATAAATTAATAGCCAATCGGCTTTCTCATGTGCTACCATCTATTATTAGTTTGGCTCAGAATGCTTTTGTTAAAGGCATACATATTAGTGACAACATTTTGCTAGTCTAGGAGCTATTTTGTTATTTCCATCATGATCCTTACCGGCCAAAGTATGTTATTAAGGTTGATTTCCAAAAAACCTATGATATGATCGACTGGGATTTCATTGAATTAACGTTGCAAGCTTTTGGCTTCCCCTCGGAGTTCATTGCCCGTATTATGGTCTACATCCATTCCCCCAGATTTTCCGTCTCTTTGAATGGGGAACTCCATAGGTTCTTTTCGAGTGGCAGGGGCATTCGGCAATGAGACACATTGTCTTCATACATCTTCACTCTTGTTATGGAAATTTTTATGGGCTTATTGGTTGTTCAAACTTGTTAACCAGCCTTTGTGTTCTTTTGGCGTAGTAAGTCCTCTAGGCTATCTCATTTATTCTTTGTAGATGATGTGCTACTCTTCACAAAAGCTAGCTTGGCTTCTATTAATCTTTACAAAGCATGGATAGATAAATTTTCCAGTTGGAGTGGTCTTACTCCAAACCTAAGAAAGAGTGAAGTTTTCTTATCTAGGGGCTCTTCCACTCTTCATGATAATATCTTGAACAAGTTGGGCTACCAGTTGGGCTCTCTGCCTTTTCGGTATCTTGGAGTGCCTGTTATTTCTTCCAAATTGGGGAAGGCAAATTGTGTCTTATTGGTAAATGCAATTACTGCTAGAGTTCAATCATGAACTTATCATTTCCTATCTTTTGCGGGACACCTGTAACTCATCAGGTCAGTGCTCCATTCCATCCAAGTCTTTTGGGCTAATGTATTTTTTCTACTATGCTCGGTTCTTAATCGCATTGAACAATTACTCCGACAATTCCTTTGGAAGAGTCCGGTTTTGGGATCGGGTGGTGCTAAGGTGTCTAGGAATGATGTTTGTTTACCTAAAAAGGAGGGCGGCATTGGTATTCGTACTTTGCGAGAAAGTAATATAGCTTTCATGCTCAAGCACATCTGGCTACTCTTTTCTGATAATGAGTGTTTATGGTGCAAGTGGATTTATTCCACCTTTTTAAAATGAAAGAATTTCTAGATTATCCCATGTCCTGCGTAATGCTCTTGGGCTTGGAAAATTTTTTTGGACCTTCACGAAAATTTACAACAACACTTTTGGTGGATTGTAGAGAATGGGTGCTCGATCTCCTATTGGTTCGATCCGAGGTATCTAAATGGCCCTCTTTACAGATTTTTTTCCAATCAAGAAATTTACCGGTCGAGTATTTCGTGGCTGGCTTTGGTTGCTAATGGCCTTGCTACTCCCATGGGATGGTATGTCCTCACTAATATGGCGAACTGGGGAGAACCTCTCCCGGTGCTTAGTCAAGAAGAAGATTGCTTTTAATGGCTTCGACACCCTTACGGTAGGTTCTCTACTACATCCGCTTGGGACCTAATTTGCCCTAGGGGTTGTGTGGTGTCTTGGTCTTCCTTCATATGGAGTTCCTTTTTGCCTCCTCATTATCAAACGCACTTGTGGCTCATCACTCGTAACCGGCTTCTGACTCAAGTTTTGCTTCTTTCTTATGGTAGAATTACGGTTGTAGTGTGTCCCTTTTGCTCTTATTGATCGGACTCCAAAGATCACTTGTTTTTTGCCTGCCACATTTCTGGTAGTCTTTGCTTCTTTTTGGGTGGCTAAATTCAATATTGCTTGGCAAAATAAGCCTTGGATGTAGAATCTTGATTGGGTTACCAAGCATATTGTCAATAGTAGTTTTCACCAGTCTATGGCCCGCTTTCGCTTTGGAGCTCTATGTTATATCATTTGGCAAGAGCGGAATAATATCATATTCGTAATCAGACCATCTTCCTCTCGGCGATGAAGATGCACCTCTAGAAGGCTATTAAAGATGAGGCAATGACCTTTAAGCATGTCTCGGACACTCTCAAGAATAGAAGATGTGACACCCCTAAACACCTAAGGTCGCCACAGCTTGCCAATCGCTTTATCTCTATAGGATACTCGTTACTTGTCTTTGATATAAAGGGGTTTAAAGAAGGACTGAGGTCCTTCTGCATTTTTTTTTTTGAAAACGGTCATAGCACAACTTATTAGCGGAAGCATAAACGAGTCTCACCATCTCTCCCTCCAATAACCATAATGCAATGCACACCAACTACACATCATATGAAAAGATGAAGCCGAGCCATTTTTATTTATATATTTTCATGATGGATTTCTTGGGTCGGTACAACCAAAAAAAAAAAAAGCCAAGACTTTTAACTACACTTGGCCACAACCTAAAAGATATCTCAACCCCTATATCGATCACGTGTCATCCCCCATCTACAAGTGTCAGCTCTCCACTCCTCACGCGGCCATCATACCCATCCTAGCGCATTGGGCAGTGGCGGCGGCAACATCCCCCGAATCACTTCATCTCGGCGGACGTGGACCGACAAGAACTCCTGGATGACCGGGCCCACATCATACATGACTAGCATGCGAACCCGTATAAATGTCAGACTAGGGATGGTAACATAATCAATCTCCGAACACTCGACCTCCATGTTAGATGGAATGCCGTAAAAGGTACCTCGCATGACTGGAGAGAGAGGCATCTTCCTAATCTGAAATGTTGGTCCCTGAAGGGATGAGTACAGCCACTCAGCAGGTAAAAGATCCAATAAACTACTCAATGCATCACACAATACAATCATAATATCATAGCATAGTACATATCATTTATGCATCCAAGCATAACTTACCTTGCAGCTATGCATATGTCATCATACCATATGTGCATACATCCTCATGCACTCATCACCATCATATCATACATATACCATGCCTCATGCACACATACCATCATGCCATAGGTGCACATACAAACATGCACTCATCATCATATTATACAGCCATGCATATGTCACCATACCATGCATGATTCAATTTTCACTTTTTATCTCTCAATTTGATCACCACATCTTTTTTTCCCAAGATTAGTAATTGCATCCCACATTTTATCACTCGCACCCAATTCAGGCATCGTGAGAAACTTCTGGTACACACCACTGGGCATCTAGCACCCCCACATTCTGGGCATCTCGAATCCCAACTAGCATTACGAGGCATCCCCCGGGCACAAACCTCTGAGGCTTCCGGCACCCAACCATTTCGGGCATCTCGAAACTCCTGAGAACATTTGAGCATGTATCATAATACAACCGGGCATCCTGAACTCCTAGGGCATTATTGGCTCACCTCCAACAGTCTCCTCATTCATCATAATTCATATTCACCAATTTATGTCTCACAATCAACATGGCATATGATGTAATGTCAACAAAGTCAAATTCAGCTTTTGATTCTATATGCAATGCCAAATATCATCACATGTGCAGGAAGATTTAATCACTTACAACAATACAGTTTATGGGGCTCATGCAAAACAGAATAGTCAATGTATTACAGCCTTTGAAATCTGCACAATCCAGCTTGCACAGCTTTAGAAAATAATTCCATTTAATACCCAAATGACCTTTAAAAATTATGAAATTTGAACATGTGATACCCAAGACATAAATACAGACATTTAGTGAAGAACACTGCACCAAAAGACCCTCATATCATGCGGCATAGACCAAACATCACAGCACCATTATCATAACCACTAAACTTGCACAGTTTTTGAAACATTTTAAGTTAAATAGGCAAATGAATTTCAAAAATTATGAAATTTGAATATGTTGCAAGGAAGACATAAATAATGATACTTTATGAAGAACACTTTGCCGAAAGAACTTCATACAAAATGATATGGCCCACACATTGAGACTGACTAAGTCCGAACGCGTCAGATTACACGGTTTTTGAAATATTTCCAATTAAATACCCTAATGACCTTAAACAATTATGAAATATGACTATGTGGTAGTCAAGACCCTAAGGTACATTTTTCATGGATGAATCAAAGTCATATTCATTCTATATAATTAAATATAGGCGGTTAAAACTTCTGTTCCTAGTACCGAAATCTCCAGATTCAACACCCTCCGAGAAACCACGATTTCACCTACCTATCCTTGTTGGTTTTCTCTAAATTGTTGATATGTTAAACCTCAGGATGTCCTTTACATCTTTTGTCAAGAAATATAAGTGAAATTTCAACAAAAAGATAGCCTTACAGTGAATGTATTCATCAAAGGTAGTTACCAAAATCTCCAGATTCAGTCTCTCCTAAAAATAAATATTTCACCCACTTATACTTGTTACTTTTGTCCCAAATTTGAGTATGTTATATTTCAAGAAGTCCTTAACAACTTTTACTTATAAGTCAAAGCCAAAATCCAACTAAAACATCACATGCAAGCCACTACAACATTCAAGGTCAAGCTGTTTACTCAAGAACAGTTTACTAGTTTTTGAATACCACTCTTAAAACATCCATTTTTCACACTCTAAACAATTCGAAATTTATCATCACTCACTCACACACCCTAGGCACAATATGTAAGAGTAGATTAAGGATCCCAACTTGCCTCAAAACCGAGCAAACAGCAAGTACACAGCGACTGGACACGGTAGCGACAAACGACGGACGATTGGCTTCCTTCTTCTTCTGCACGCTCACTCTCCCTTTCTCTCTCGATTTCTCTCTTTCTCTCGGTAACTCTCTCTCTCTCTCCCTTCTCGGTTGACGACACTTCCCCCCCCCCCAATCATCAATCGGTTCTCCCAAGTTTTGCTCTCCTCAATGATGAACAATCATTGATTTTACATGAAGGACACTTGGACTAAGGGGGAAACACTTGGCAAAATCTTCATGCAAAAAAAGTGGGCCTCTCATAGGCCGGTTCCTCCTTGGTCGATGGCCCAATGGGGCTCCATCTAGTCGGGCTTGAGGCCAGCTTGGTCGACAGCTCCTCCTCCTCCTTTGGGCTTCGCGGCTAGGCCCAAATGGCCGAAGGGTGGGGCTTCTTGTGGGCTGGTCTTAAGCTAGAATTTTGGCCCACACCTCATCTTAATAATCCTCCTTAAACCTATATTTTATAAACACCTAATTGAAATTTATAATTCACAAAACTTTGCGACCTAATTTAATAAGTTCCAATTCATAATCCACATGGCCAAAAATAGAATTATTCTATCAAATAATTACCCATCAAAAGCTTGGCCAAAGTTTTAATGCAATACATGAATTAGAGCACCCCTAAAGATTGGCAAGGAATTCTAGGATGTCACAATTCTCCCCTCCTTATAGAATTTTGTCCTTGAAATTAAACAGTTACTCATGCCTTTTGAAACAAGTAGGGGTATTTTTCCTTCATCTGATCTTCACTTTCTCATGTGGCTTCTTCCATATCATGATGTCGCCATAATACCTTAATCAGTGGGATCTTGGTCCTAAGGACTTGCTCTTTTCGATCCAATATTTGCACAGGCTCTTCGATGTACCTCACTTTCTCATCCACTTTGATGGCTTCATGATCGAGTATGTGACCAGGATCCGGTTGGTACTTTCTCAGCATCGACACATGAAACACATCATGTAAATTCCCCAATTTAGGAGGCAGCACCAAATGATAAGCTACATCTCCTATTATTTCAAGTATCTCAAAAGGTTCAACAAATCTAGCACTTTACTTACCCTTCATTCCAAACCGATATATTCCTTTTATTGGAAATACTTTAAGGAATACATGATCTCCCACACTAAATTCTAAAGGCCTTCTACGCCTATCTGCGTAGTCTTTCTATCTACTCTGAGTTGTCTTAAGTCTCTTCCTGATAATTTCGACAGCTTCAGTGGTAGCTTGTACCAGTTCAGGTTCTGTCAATTTCTTTTCACCTACTTCATTCCAACAGATAGGAGTCCTACATCTCCTTCCATATAATGCTTCATAGGGAGTCATGTCTATACTTTTATGAAAACTATTATTATAAGCAAACTCCACCAAATGCAATCTTTCATCCCAATTTCCTTTAAAGTCAATCACACAAGCCCTCAACATATCCTCTAATGTCTGGATTACTCTTTCTGTTTGTCCATCTGTTTGAGGGTGAAAGGCAGTACTAAATTGGAGTTTAGTTCCTAAGGCAATTTGAAGGCTCTGCCAAAAGTTTGAAGTAAATCTCGAATCCCGATCTAAGGTAATTGTTACTGGAACACCATGTAAGCGTACTACTTGACTTACATATATATCCGCATATTTGTCCATTGGGTAGTTTATGCAAAGTGCTAGGAAATGAGCAGACTTAGTCAAACGGTCCACTATTATCCAAATAGAGTCATGACCACTTGATGTCCTTGGCAATCCTTGTACAAAGTCCATTGTTATATGTTCCCATTTCCATTGGGGTATGTATAACGGTCTCAAGAGTCCTGCAGGTTTACGATATTTCACTTTTACTTGCTGGCATGTCAAACATTGAGAAACGTGCTTAGCCGTATCTACTTTCATACCATTCCACCAAAATTGCTGACGCAAATTCCTGTACATCTTTGTACTACCTGGATGAACACTGTAATTACTCTTATGTGCCTCCGACAAAATTTCCTTTTTAACTTCTTCATTATCAAGAACACAAAGTCGCCTTTGGCATCTTACCACTCCATCTTCAGAGACTTGAAATTCCGGTCTTTTTCCTAAAGACACTGCATTTTTCACTTTCATAATTTCTGGGTCAGACTCTTGTAAGGTCTTAACGTTCTGAATAATTTTAGGTTCAATCCTTAATGCGCTAAGCATATTTGTAAGACAATCCATTTTCAATTTAAACTCTGAGTCCGCTACGGACATTAACAAACTCCATTATGCTATTCTTAAACTGGCCATCTCCATAGCTGACTTACGACTAAGAGCATCCGCTACTTTATTTGCTTTCCCTGGATGGTATTGTGTCTCACAATCATAATCCTTTAACAACTCCATCCACCTTGAGAGGCTTAGCAAGCTGCTGGCACCTCAAGGGGGCAAAGCCCCTCTTCCTATGCCCATGTTAGCCCTCCCTCGGTGCCTCCAGGTTAGGCTGACTCCTTCAAGTCTGGCCCTATAAGTCTGAGAGACAAATAGAGAGGGCCACAGAAGCCCCCAACCTGCCCGGGCCATTCTCGTGGCTATAGCCGTGCTCGGTCTTCCTCCAAAAGGCCGCAGGTTCCTGCTCAATGACCAGGAGACTCAAAGCCTACCCCTGCCCACTCTTGGGTGAGTGTTGCACGGCTTGCTGCAAAATGATACAACCTATCCTATGTTCCACCTACCTTTGTGGATAACAAGCCAATTGTCCATCTTTCGGAGGAAGTGTTGGAGGCAACGAATCCCAAGTGGCACGAGTGCCTCATTGGATATTACATAAGGAGAAAGCTTCCTTTCAAGCTCATGGAGGAATCCTTGAAGCATGTTTGGGGTCCGAAACTTGCTGAAGTTTTGGCGGATGACCAAGGATTCTTCTACTTCCATATCTCGGACCATTTTTTCCAGAGAAAGATCCTTGATGAAGGCCCCTTAATGGTTGCAAGGGTGCCCCTTATTTTGCAACAATGGAGGCCTCTCATAGAGCTTAAAAAGGACAAGCAAGCCTCGGTTCTGATGTGGATTAGGTTGAAGAACCTCCCCTTCGATCTATGGTCGGCACATTCCATAAGTGCCATTACAAGTGTTATGGGTAAGCCCCTATATGTTGATGAGCAAACGGAGCAAATGAAGATAATTTCCTTTGCTAGGGTATGCGTGGAGATTCATGCAGGGCAGCCAAGGTGTAATTCCGTAGACGTCATCTTGGATGGAGTGTCGTGCTCAATGGCTATCAAGTACGAGTGGAGGCCGATGGAGTGCGGTAGGTGCAGCTCTTTTGGGCACAAATGTGCGGATTTCCCAGACAATACCGGCTCCGACAAAGTTGTGCAGTGGGTCTAGGCCTTCCTCTTCGTCGATGTCCGCCTAGGATCCCGTCCCTGCTCCGGCAGTGATGGACCCCCCAAAGAGCTCAAGCAAGTTCGGGAGCAGGTCTTAGGGACTCCAGTTGTGGCAGAACTACAGAAAGTGCCTGAGTAGGCTTGGAAACAGGTTAAAGGAAAAAAGAAAAAGTCCATTCTCCCAAAGGAAGGACCCTCCTCCCATTCGAACAGCTCCGGTAATGAGGGGCTCAACTTAAGGGCGAAGGCTTCTATCTTAGGGAAGCCCGTGCCTTTCGTCTCTTCTCAAAAGTCTGTGAAAGGACAAAGTATTCCTTTGAAGGTGGTGATATCCCTTTCTAGCCATGGTGCAGATAATTTCAGGCCATTCGAAGCCCCGACCATGGAACCGCAAGATCAATGCGCGGAATCGGATGTCTTGGCTAGCCTTTCTAGCTGCTCGGATGAGGACTTGCTTTCCCAATGCCCGTCCCCGAGGGTTGCTTCTAGAAGGCTGGAAACGATGTAGGATAAGTTGCTGACTCTTGCCCTGGATCCACCTCCTGCTACAACCCCTGTGGCACCGATGGCCCGTGGCACCCCTCGACGGCCCCCGAACCGTTAGGCTCACCACAGATCACTTGCCTTTCATTCATCTTGATAATACATCATTTTGATACCATAGAATTATAATATGTCCATGAGTCCTAGGGGGTTTATATCAAATAGATCAGTCCCTGCGTAGTTTATATAGCGGAAGCATATTCAAAATCTCCCTATTCCATATTCAGAAACAATGCACACCAACTAAAACTTTTATATGATAAAAGCCGAACACTTTTATTTACTTAAACCAGATGGACATCATTCGTCGTTACACCAAAATGTCGTAGTCTTCTATACTTGGCTATATTTCAAAAGATGACCGATATCTTTTCCAACAGTCATATACTTAAACCAGATGGACATCACACAGTACCATCAATATTCATATTCATGCAAGATAGACAAAAACAAGTAATCAATGGATAAGTATGCATCAAAATCATGAAATTCTTCAATGTAATGGCATGTATGATTTCGAAATCCTCAAGATGCATCATGTCCAGTTACACAAGTCCCGATCATAGGGCCAAACTGTTATGACATGTCCTATTCCATGCCATACAATTTAGTCCCATAACCAGACTACACTCACACTTAATATAATCATCAGTTTTAATCATTCAAACGGTTTTATCTCCCCAGAGGACCACTGTTTGCATCCTTCTGGGATTTCACACCCAACTTGGCGTCGCGAAAGCTTTCGGGCATGTATTCAAAATACAACTGGGCATCCAAAGGGCATCGACTCATTCAAACCTCTAGGCATCTCGCACCCCACCTGGCATCACGAGGAATCATTGGAGACCATAGACATGGTTACCCCTAACCTCCGGATTTACGTACTGACAAGCATACAACCGAGCATCCCGATGCTCCTGGGGAAAACCTCTAGGTATGTATTCATAATACAACCAGACATGCAAAGGGCGTTGACTCATTTAAACCTCTGGGCTTCCCGACTCCCGGGGCATTGTTGACTCGAGGGTCCAACGGTAACAATTAACATGTTAATTTCCAAAAACACTTTTCAATGCAATGACAAGATGTCCCATGAGTCTTCATCAAATCTCAATATTTCATGATATGTTGAATTTCAATATCATCATGCCAAATAACAACTCAAGATGCATTCACCTTTGGGACAAATTGAGCAAATTCGGAACAAAACAGCTCAAACATCACAATGCACAATCTTAGTAACAATTTCGGAATAACCCCTAAATGAACTCAGAAAATTCTGAAATTTGGATATGTTATAAATAAGACCTAAAGGAAGAAATTTCATTAAGGACAATAAGTCAGATTCGTTATGTATAAAGAGTAATAGTTTGCTGTTTCCTTCAAAATTCTGCAGTAACTTTCAGATTCAGTACCTACAGAAGAAAATTCGTTTCACAAACTAAATCTTGTCTGCTTGTTCCCAAATTTTGATATGTTATTCCTAAGGATGTTTCCTAAAGCTTTAATTCAGAGTTCAAAGTCCAATTCTATCTATAAAATTACAGAAAATTCACGGAATCATCATAGGTCAAGCTGTCCTCTACGATACAGTTCACTGTTTTCAATAGGTTCACTTCTACCTTCATATTTTTACATTCATATGGCTATAACTAGATGTCAAACTCAATCTAATGGATGTTATCTTTAAGTAAAATGGTTCCTTTCCTCATTTTCATCATTATAAATCAAGGCGACACAAATAACAAGACTTTCTATCTATATTCCTCTAAGACAGAATCTTCATATACGGTTTTCTTCATTTCTAGCTTAGTCCAACCATTTGTTTCTCTACCAATCTCCTTTACAACACTTCAAGTCTCTTCCACAGCATCTAAGAACACTTTCAGCAAGTTCTTATTAACAGAGAAACCTACCATAGCTTGGCTGAAAGCATATATTCATAGCTCACTCATCTCAACATACACCTCATTTCTTCACTTGGCAAGCATCACTTCACTTTGCTCAATCAAAACAGCCAACTTTCACTAAATTTTCGAGACATGCAAGACTCAAAAACAACATGCAATGACTTCTAACTTCAATCTAGTACTCATCACGCTCAATCCAACACAACACAACAACAATACATTTAATCCTCCATGGAACAACACTCAATCTTCATCTCAATCGTCCAAAAACCCAACATGTGGTTTCCATTTCAGCATTTCCTCAAATCTACCAGCACTTCACCAGATAATCACAGCATGCAAAGACATAGATCAATGAACTTCCACTCGCCTCACTCCTAAGCTTGATCGGCAAACAAAACAGGAGGTTCGGGACCTCGTGCGTGACTCAATTGGCGGCGAAGGCGGGCGGCGTCGGCGGTGGCAGCAACACCGTGCTCGACAGAAGGGCAACCTCCTCCTTCCTCATGCCGTGCACTCTCTCACTCAAACTCTCTCTCTCTCACTCGCTCGCTCAGTCACTCTCTTTAGCTCACTTACACGAGCAGATTAGCTACTGATTTTCCTAAAAACCACTCAACGAAGAGGGGGATTTTCGGTGGTTAATTAGATGAGCGGCAGCTGGGTAGAACGTGTCATTCGCATGCCGGGTCTTGAAGCTCTTTCTGGCAGCCGAATGGGAAGCAACGTGGCAGTTGTTGGTCCTTCTTCGGTCAACAAACGAGAAGAGGTATTGAGGAGTATTGACTTGATTGGCTGAAAATTAATAGAGAGGTTTTGGGTTAATTTGGGCCAACGAATTGGTGTCCGTATGGTCCTAATGTATGGCCCAATTTCTCCAAATTTTATTCTTAATCTCCGCACATGCATGAGCAAAATTACAGCCTACTCATGGCCACACGGTGTCGCAACAATGTACAAGTATGTGACCTAAGATCTTGCGTGGAGAAAGAAATTCGACGGAGCGGCATGGTAATAAAATTCATTTCCTCCTTGCTGAATCGCTCAAAGAAAAGACGTGCATGGTCTTCATGCATGGTCCAACTTCTCAAAATTTTATTCGTAAATTCGGCATGCGTGTTCCTCATGTATGGCCAAATTCCATCAATCGATCAAAGTCCAAAGACTTCTCTTGTTGCACAGTTGGTCGGTCCAATAGATAAAAGAAAATGTGGCCGTTGCATATTTGAGGGTCGTTGGAATTTTCAAATGCCACATGGCCTCTCGCCGGAAACCTCCCAAGCGGAGGTAAGCTGCCCTCCTCTTTCCTTATCTTTACATATTACATATGTACATAGGTTTTTGGAATATTAGGGGTCTTGTTGACCCTATAAGGCAGGCTGAGGTCTGAAGTCTAGTTTCCTCAAATGGTCTATGCTTCGTTGATCTTTTGGAGACTAAAGTTCTGGAAGCTCTATTCTCCTCTATCTCTATGAGTTTATTGAGGGATTGGTGTTGGTTAGCAAACTATAGCTGTGCTCCCAGAGGGAGGATTTTGATTGGCTGGAACCCTACGGTTGTTAGCTTTGAAGTATCCTTGGTTGATGCCCAGGTGATTCATGGGAATCTAAAGATGCTTTCTTTGGGTGAGGATTGTTGTATCTCGACAGTCTATGGAGAGCACACTTTCCTATCGAGGAGATCGCTATAGGAGGACCTTATTCTTAAAAGTGCAGCTTTGCAGGATTTACCTTGGCTAGTGGTTGGTGACTTCAACGCTATTAGGGACCCGTCTAATAGATTGGGGGCACAGACACTTGGATCCCGTACTTTGATAAGTTTAGACAGTGCTTCTTTTAGGCTAAGTTAGATGATTTGAGGTACGTTGGCTTCCGATTTACCTAGACCACCTCTTTTGGAGCTTCGCGGAAGGCAAGAAAGATTGACAAGGTCCTGGTAAACTCCAAATGGAGCTAGGATTTCTCCTTCTCGGAGGCTTCCTTCCTTGCACTAGGTATCTCTGATTATTCCCCTATGGTGATCAAAGTGTTAAACTTGGTACCTCGAAGGAAACCTTTCAAGTTTTTCGACTTTCGGATGGAATACCTAGATTTCAATTCAATTGTTAGCCAAGTTTGGGAGGAGCCTGGTGAGGGGGTGCCCATGTTCAGATTGGTGTGCAAGCTAAAATCCCTCAAAGCTCGTCTCAAGATTCTCAATAAAATAGTCCTTCTCCAACATCTCCGTCAGGACTTTCGAAGCGAGGGTGGCTTTAAGGACCGCACAGCTTGACCTCCAGCAAGACTCAAATTCTGTTGTTCTTGTAGAGTTGGAGAAGGGTCAGCAGCGAACTTTCTTGGACCTACGCTCTAAAAAAGAATCATTTTTCAAGCAAAAGTCCAGAATTAAGTGGCTTAAGGAGGACGACCGCAATTCTAGATTCTTCCATCATTATGTCAATAAAAGACATGTGAGAAATAGAATCCTCTCTGTTATAGATGTATCGGGTATCCAAATCACTGACTCTGTGCTAGTTCAGCAGCACTTTGTCAATCGTTGGCAAGATCTATTGTCGCCACGGGAAGTGGATGGAAGGCCCTCGGTTCGGGAGATCCAGGAGGTTATCCGATTCTCCCTTAGTGTTGACCAGATTAGCTTTCTTGATTGACCGGTTTCTAATTTAGAAATTTAGGACACTCTCTTTTCCCTAACTAGAGGCAAAGCACTTGGATCTGATGATTTCACAGTTGAATTTTTTAAGCATAACTGGGGGACGATTGGTCAATTGGTCACAACGGCAGTGAATGATTTCTTTGTCTCGGGTAGGCTTTTAAGGGAGATTAATAACACCATTTTGGTCTTAGTACCAAAAAGCCTTAATGCGACCTCTGTGGATAACTACAGGCCCATCGCCTGTTATAATACCATCTACAAATGCATCACCAAAGTTATGGCCAATCGGATTGTTGCAGTTCTTTAGGATGTTATTAGGCCTTTCCAAAGTGCATTTGTTAAAGGTCGGCAGATTAGGGATAATATCATTTTGGCTCAAGAACTCTTCTTTGGTTTCCACCTCCATCCCTACTCACCTAAGTGCACAGTCAAAGTGGATTTCAGGAAAGCCTACGACATCATCGACTGGGAGTTCCTTAAGGTTGTTCTTTTGGTATTCTGATTTCTTGATCATATGACTCGACTCCTCATGACTTGTGTGAGGATTCCTAAATTTTCCATTACCTTGAATGGGGAATTACATGACTTCTTTGCTAGTGGGCGTAGGCTTCGTCAGGGGGATCCCTTATCTCCCTATTTGTTTGCTCTGGTCATTGAGGTGATGTCCGGTATTCTTTCTATACGCTCTTCGATGCCGGAGTTAAAATATTTTTGGAGATGCAGAGCAACAAACTTCTCACACTTATTCATCGCGGATGACGTCTTCCTTTTCCGTGAAGCTGATTTTCCTTCGGTGGAGCTCTTCAAGGAAGGCCTCTAATTATTCTCTGAGTGGATTGGTTTGTATTGAAACACAAACAAGAGTGAGATTTACCTTGCAGGAGGGTCACCTTCCTTAAGGACCCAAATTCTCCTTGCCCTTGGTTTCAAGAAGGGAACTTGCTGGTTCGGTATCTTGGGGTCTTGATCATCACCTCTAGGCTCAACAAGGTGGATCGCCATGTTCTAGTCAACCGCATTACAACGAGGGTACAATCTTTGACCCATTGCTTTCTATCATTTGCTAGCCATCTACAATTGATCAGATCAGTGCTTCATGCCATCTAAGCATATTGGGCTAGTGTTTTCATTTTCCCTATAACTATGTTGGATCAAATTGAACAAATCCTCAAATAGTTTCTATGGAAAGGCCTGAAATTGGGTAGAGGGGGTGCGAAAGTGTCCTAGGAAGATGTCTGTTGCCCAAAAGAGGAGGGGGGCCTTAGCATCCGAAGGCTTCATGAGTGTAACAAGACTATTATGCTAAAGCATATTTGTCTTCTGTTTTCGAACAATGAGTCATTATGGTGCAAGTGGGTTCACTCGACCTTTTTAAAAAAGACGAACTTCTGGGTGGCCAAAAAGCCGACATTTTGCTTGTGGGCTTGGAAGAAAATCCTTCAACTTAGGGCTGAATTTCATATCTCCTTTTATTGGAGAATTGGGGATGGCCAATTGGTGTCTCTTTGGTTTGATAATTGGCACCCTAGGGATCCCTTGAACTTACTTTTTTCGGATTCAACCATTTTTGGCTTTGGCCTTTCTAGACAGGAGACAGTAGTGGACCTATTCACCAACCCTGGCTTGACGATCAAGATGGTCTTGGATTCTTGGGAGCACCCCCTTCCGGTCCTTGCCCAGAACTTGGACCGTTTTAGCTAGAAGGGGAACACCACAGACCTCTTCACAGTGGCTTCGGCTTGGGAGATCATTAGGAGAAAGTAGGATCAAGTCTTCTGGCATGTGTTCATCTGGAATAAGTCCATCACTCTAAGGTAGCAAGTAAACCTGTGGCTTATTGCCAAACGCAGGCTTCCTACCCAAACTCTGTTATTATCTTATGGTAGAATATATAGCGCATTGTGTCCTTTTTGCAATGAGGTGCCAGATTCTTTAGATCACCTTTTTTTGAATGTCACATCACTGCTGAAATTGCTTTCTTTTGTGCCACAAGATGCAACCTTCCGTGGCGGAACAGGTTGTGGGAAGAGAACCATAGTTGGGTCGTTTCCTTTCTTTCGAGCAAAGACTTCTATAAGTGCATTACCCGTTTCTCTTTTGGTGCTCTCTATTATCTTAATTAGAAGCATAGGAACAACATTCTCTTTAGGGAGCATAACTTAGCCATCCTGGCGGTGAAGAACCATATTTTGAAAGTCGTCAGAGACAAGGCCATCACTTTTATGAGTGTGAATGATACTTTTAGGAACAGGAGGCTGCAGCGTAGCTGAGGTATCAACTCGATTATCTTCTCTTCTGGTGACTTTGCTGTTTTGTAGGGCCGTAGCCTATCTACTAGTTGCCTAATGGCTATCCTCCCTTCGTGCGGCTCTTCGCTTGGTGGACGCAGCGTACTTGTCGGTGGCTATTTTGGTTGCTCGGGGCCGCTGCAGACCTACTTGTCGGCTCTTCCCTTTTGTCGCTGGCGAATGCGGTCTTGTGGTTGTGGGCTCCATCCGGCCTTATGCTACCTAGTGCCATTCTTTTGCTAGGTTCCTTTTGCCTGTTATTTAGGCTGTTCTATGCTTGTTTTGGTCCGCTTTGTTTTGTGGTCTTCTGCTTTATTCAACTCCCTTCCACTCGTTCTGACATGTTGTCACTTTGAGTGTAAGTTTTTGGTGCCAAACCCTTTTGTATAACTTGGTTCAAAGCTCAATATATTATCATCTTTTACAAAAAAAAAAAAAAAAACAACTGCGAAAGCATATGCTTTGGCCATTTGTTTCCTCTTGCTATACTGTTCACTCGCCTCTCTCTAAGGTGCAATCGTGCTCCTGTTCATCTTGCTTGGTGTTCTGCTCGTCTTGGAAGATACAGCCGTTCGTTTGGGCCAAGTTTTGGAGGATTGGTTTGTCTGACCTCCCTCCTTCCCCTCATCGAGTCGTTTCTTCTTATTTGGTTGGCAAGTCCAGATCTGGTCCACCTGAGGGTGCGATTGTGCTCCTGTTTCTTCCTGTTTGGTGTTTTGCTCGTCCCAAAAGTTATAGCTGGTCATTTGGGCCAAGCTTTGGAGGATAGGTTCACCTGACCTCCCCCATCACCCTCACCGAGCCGTTTCTTCTTATTTGGCCTGCAAGTCCACTTCTGGTCCTCCCTTGGGCGTGATCGATTTGTTGTTCACCCAGCCCTAGTTTTCTGCTTGTGCTGGGTGTTTTAGTCGTTCGATGGGCTTTAGCAATGGTGAATAGACTCGTTTGCTCTCCCTCCTCAACCCACCGAAGCTTTTTACTTGGTATGCCCCCACAAACTCTGCAATGTCTTTACTGTGGTAGGGTTTGCGGGCTATATAAAGGACTTCTACTGCATTTATGGCTTCTTCCTTTACTGAGGTGGGTGGCCCATTAAGTGAGGCCCAGCTTGGAGCTAGTAGTTTAAAATGGCGTAGCCCCACTTCCCATAACCCTGTTGTTCAGTCCTTTGAGCTCCCGGGTCAGGCCGACTCTCTCAAATCGGCACTTGTTGCGTTGATGGAGAGCCAGCAAGTGCCTCTTAAGGCTCTAGCACGTGCTAGTCAATCTCGAGGCTATATCCATGCGTGGTCATCCTCTAAATGACCCCGGGCTTCTAACTAGCTTCCAGGAAACACGAAGCCTCCTCCTGCCTGCTCTTGGACTAATGTTGTGCAAGTTGCAACAAAAGGATATGACCTAACCTTTGTCCCCCCCCCCCCCCCCGGCTTTGTGGACAACAAGTCGATTGTTAACCTTTCTGAGAATGTGTTGGAGGCTACTGATCTTAAGTGGCACGAGTGCCTGATTAGGTATTATGTAGGGAAGAAACTCCCATTCAAGCTCACAGAACAAGCTTTGAAGCATGCTTGGGGTCAGAAGCTTGTTGAAGTGATGACGAATGATCAAGGATATCTTCTTTCATAGCCTGGACCCCAAATTCCGTAGAAAGATCCTTGAAGATGGGCCCCTAATGGTTGCAAGGGTTCCCCTCATCTTACAACAATGGTAGCCACTCTTGGAGTTAAAGAAAGACAATCAATCCTCGGTTCTAGTTTGGATTAGATTGAAAAACCTTCCCTTTGATCTTTGGTTGGCGCCAGGGATAAGTGCCATCACAAGTGCTGTTGGGAAACCCCTCTATGTTGACAGTGCACAGAGCAAATGAAAATAATTTCTTTTGCTAGGGTGTGCGTGGAAATCTATGCAAAGCAACCAAGGTGTACTTTGGTTGATGTGGTCTTGAATGGGGTGTCACGCTCAGTAACTATTGAGTACGAATGGAGGTTGGTTGAATGCCCTAGTTGTGGCACTTTTGGCCACAGGTGTGCGGATATCCCAACCACCATCAGGCCGAAGAGTGCTATGCAGTAAGTCCAGGCCAATACCACTTCCTCGGTTTCTATTCAGATCCTTGACCCTACTCTGATGGTGGTGGAAGCCCCTGGTGAGCCTGAGCAAGGATGGAAACAGGTACAAGAGAAGAAGAAAAAGCCTCTTTTGCCGAAGGAAGGACCCTCATCCCGTTCGGTTAGTAGTAGCGAAGAGGGGCAAATCCTAAAGCTTAAGGGTTCTGCTTCCGAGAAGGGATTGCTCTCCACTTCTTCTCGCAAGGCTCTGAGGGGACTTAGAATTCTTTCAAAATCTGAGGTCTCCCTTTCTAGCCCCGCGGCGGATAAGATCAACCTAGCCAAAGCCTCGACCTTGGTTTTGCTCAATCTTAGTGCGGAATCGAATGTCTCAGCTAGCCTAATCAGCAGTTCAGATGAAGACCTGCTCTCTCCTTGTCCATTCCCGAAGGCTTCTCCTGCTAGTAGAAGGGTCAATACCATGCAAGATAAGCTGCTGACCCTTGCTCTAGACTTGCCTCCTTTTACGACCCTTGCTGCTCCAATGGCTAGTTGACGAAAGCCTAGCAAGCTGAGGTAAGCCGATCCTTCCTTATCTCCCCATATAAGTATATATTGATATGTGTACATAGGTTTTTGGAATATCAGGGGTCTTGTTGACGCAATTAGGCAAGCAGAGGTTCGTAACCTAGTTTCCTCGAATGGTCTTTTGGAGACTAAAGTCCCGAAGTCTCTATTCTTTACCATTTTCTTTGAAGTTAATGAGGGATTGATGCTGGCTAGCAAACTGCAGCTATTCCCCTAGAGATAGGATTTGGATTGGCTGGAATCCTTCTATTGCTAGTTTGAAGTTTTCTCGGTTGACACTCAGGTCATCCATGGGAATCTAAAGATGCTGATGTCAAGCGCGAACTGTTGTATCTTAATGGTCTATGCTAAGCACACCTTCCTGTCCCGGAGATCGTTGTGGGAGGACCTTATTCTCAAGAGTGCAGCTATGCAGAACTTGCCTTGGCTAGTGGCGAGTGACTTTAACGCTATTAAAGACCCGTCTGATAGACTGTGTGGTATAGATACTTGGATTCCTTACTTTGATGGGTTTGCTCAGTGCTCAGATCAGGTAGAGCTTGATGATCTACGGTATGTTGATTTTAGATTCACTTGGGCAACTTCTTTTGGTTCTAGACGGAAATTAAGGAAGATCGACAAAGTTCTAGTAAATTGAAAACAGAGTCAAGTTTTCTTTTACTCAGAAGCTACCTTCCTTGCCCCGGATATTTCGGATCATACCCTTATGATAGTTAAGGTTTTGAATCCTATGGTTTGGAGGAAACCTTTCAAGTTCTTCGATTATTGGATGAAGCATTTGGATTTTAATACAATTGTTTCCCAAGTTTGGGAGGATCTGAGAGAAGGTGTTCCCATGTATAGACTAGTGTGCAAACTAAAATCCCTAAGCTCTCCTCAAGCAGCTTAATAGGGAGTCTTTCTTCAATATTTCATCCAGAACAGCAAAGGCCAGGAGTGTGCTTCGGGTCACCCAGGTTGGCCTCCAACAAGACCCAACCAATGCGGCTCTCGCAGAGCTAAAGAAGACGCGATGGAGGATCTTCGCAGACCTTCACTGGTAGGAAGATTCCTTCTATAAGCAAAACTCCAAGATCAAATGACTTTCTGAAGGAGACCGAAATATTAAATTCTTCCACCACTATGTTACTAATAAACATATGAGGAATAGAATAATCTCGGTCATGAATAGCTCTGGCAATCTAGTCACAAATCCAAGGTTGGTGTAGCAAATCTTCATCACTTATTTCCAGGACCTCTTGGTGCCGTGGGACGTGCAGGTTAGACCCTTGGTTCGGGAAATTCGGGATGCTATTCGGCGTCCCGTAAAAGAGGAGCAGGTGAGTTTTCTCTCTTGCTCTGTCACTGACTTAGAGATTCGGGATATCCTATTTGCCTTAGCTCGTGATAAGGCTCTTAGACCTGATGGTTTTAGTGTCGAGTTCTTCAAGCACAAGTGGGAGATTGTGGGACAATTGGTCACTGCTGCGGCGAAGGACTTCTTCACCACAAGTAACTTCTTACGGGAGATTAACAACACCATTTTGGCTTTGGTACCAAAAGTCCCCAATGCCATTACGGTGTCTGATTACATGCTTGTAACCTGTTGTAATACTATTTACAAGTACATCACCAAAGTTCTGGTCAATCGGGTGGCTGTGGTTCTTCAAGATGTGATAAGTCATTTTCAAAGTGCTTTTGTAAAGGGTTGGCGGATTGAAGACCACATCCTTATGGCCTAGGAACTTTTTACTAGCTTCCATCTTGAGCCTTATTTTTTTGAGTATGCAATTAAAGTGGATTTCCAAAAAGTTTATGACACAATAGAATGGGAATTTCCATTCATTTTGCAAAAAATGGGCAATTTCCGAAAAATATTTTTTTAGAAGTCATTTTCTAGTGTTCGGCTAAAACTTGAAAATGTTTTAGAAAATATTTTTTAGTGTTTGGCAAGGAAAATATTTTTTAGTGTTCGGTAAGGAAAATATTTTTTAAAACTTTACCATTTAAGTATGTATCACTTACCTACTTAGAAATCTATCAAATATGAACTTGCATTTAAATCCGGACAAACTTGCTTTATATCTTTGTTCCCTTATTATCACCAAACGCTCATTTACTTTAAAAAATATTCATATGAATTTTAAAAAGAAGCAAAGGAGAAAAGAAGCACATCATGTATAGCCCTAATAAGAATCTTTCAATTGAGAGACCTATTCTCCCTCTGCGTCTTTTGTGTACCAATTAACAAAAGAAAAAAAAAAAGCAAAGCATATAGAGCTATTTGCTTGAGTAATGTATAACTGCAGGGTAGAATAAATAAAGAAAATGATAAGCAAGAGTGCAGGGTGCGAGCTTGAGATTGACGAGCTCAAGGTTCGCTTGGCAACGGCCAACGACTAACCAAGAAAAAAGAAAATGGGAAACAAAGAGCAGAAAAAGAAAAGAAAAAAAGAAAAAAAGAAAATTAAAAAACAATTCGAATAAAAAAGAAAAAAAGTGGAGTAGAAAGTGAGAATTTATAAAAATGTGATATAAGAGAGATTAAGTGAGGAAAATGTCTTTCACTTTTTAAAAGTAGAAAATATTTTCCTTTAATTTAGAAGATTTTTTTTATTTCATGAAAAATATTTTCTTTAAATAATTTATCTATGAAAGAAACGTTGAAAAATTTGAAAATTAATTTTTAAAAATTATTTTTCGTGAAACGAATCAACTCAAATTACTTTCTTTTTCCTTAGTAAATGAGATTGCCTCCCCCTCTTGGCGTGTTCCCACTTTCCCGCCTAAAACAGGACTCTCAGATCGCCTCCTACGACTTGCCTCCCTCCATTCGCAGCACAGACAACAGCTCAGAAGCAGCAGCCGCCGCTTCGATGGCCGCCACCGCCGCCGCCGCCGGAGAGCCGCCGCCGTTGACGGACACCGACATTATCCACATGGCCCAGAACCTCCATCGCCTCCAGCAACCATCCTCCGCCTCCTCCTGTCCTCTGCCCCCGCAGCTCTCTTCCCCGCGCTTCCTCTCTGCCCTCGTTTCTCACCTGAAATCACGCACCGCCGACTCTCCGAACCCCTCGCTCGCTGTCTCCGAGTACACGCTCGCCCTCCTCTCCCTCATCTCCCTCTCCCCGCAAAGCCCTACTCTCCCTCCTCTCCTCTCCTCGCTGCTCCTCTCCTACATCGACCTGTTTGTTTCTTGCCGATTCCCGCACGACGCGAACTCGCTGAAAACCATCCATTTCTTCGGCACCCTCCTCAATGTCTTGGAGATCAACGACGTCCAGTCCGTGGCGGAATCGATCCTCTCAAGTTTTCCGAAATTGGTCACGTTGGACGATGCGCAGCTGCTCGATCTTTTGCCCAGGTGCATCGACCTCATCCGCAATTCGAATGAAGTTGAGCGAAGGGGTGATTTTATTAACTCTGTGTTCGATCGAGTGGTGGATTCTGTTTGGTCGAAAGGGTTGTTGTTGAAATTGGTTTCGCTCATGAGGGAGTTTGTCTTTCTGGATAAGGGGAGAGAGAGGGAGTTTTTGGAGAAGGTGTTCAAAGGAATGGGGGACTTGGACTTGCAGGATCTGCCCTCACTGGTCTATCACTTGTTGGTTTTGGCATCAAAAGGGTTCTGCAAAAGGGAGGTGGTTGGAGGGTTGGTGACTTTTTTCGGGTCAGAAATGGAGTTGAAGAAGGAGGCCTCGATTTTTAAGCAAGTGGAAGCGACTGTGTTGCTTCACGTGAATTTCGCTGTGAAACAGGATTTTTCTCTTGGGAAAGAGGTCATGAGGCTAATTAAATCTGATGGTCAGGCTCTTAATCATTTTGCTGTGGCTGTCATGCTATCCCTTGCTAGAATCAAGAGGTTCAGTGAGAGTGCTCTGGAGATCCTCAAAAAGGCTATTCTCACTTCATATGGGGATTACAAATTCGCAGTGTACGACCTAGCTAAAGTTTTGCAGCTGTCTAGATTCTTGCACAGGGTTAAATGTTGTGAAAGCATATGCTAGAGACATCTAGACTTTCTGGTCCTTGAATGCATTGTCTAGCAATGACAACATATATAAGTATCTCAAATGAGATTGATGGCTCTAAGCATGAGTGGAAGTTCTAATTAGTTTTTTGCATCCTATTTCTCTTACCTCTTTAGTTTTCAATGGTAAATTAGAAATAGGATGTTAATCTTGATTTGATTATAAAGCTAAACCATTAGAGGCTGCTAGAGGGATGTCTGTGCATTGTGCACCCACTGTATTTGTCTTCTTCACTTGCAGCAACTGGAGTTGCTTGTAAAGCAGTGACAACGCTATATATAAGCTTCTCAAATTAGATTAATGGCTCTAAACATGACTGGAAATTCTAGTTAGATTTCGTATCCCGTTTTTCTTTACTTTTTAATTTTCAATGGTAAAATTAGAGATAGGATGTTAATCCTGCTGATATAGTTATGAAGCTAAACTGTTAGAGGATGCCAGAGGGACATCTGTACAATGTGCACTTGTCTTCAATTGTGGCGACTGTGGTTGCCTTTTTGCGTCTCCCATAAAAGTGATTATTGCTAATTCTCTTGATAAGATATTCAAGGGCCATGTAGTTTCCTCTATGTGGTCACTTGTGGTGCTGCAGAAGTACTGCTCTTCCCTGTAGAAAGTTCTATTCCTCTCTCATTATTAAATTTTGAACCTTTTCTTTTTCCAGAGATTGCAAATGGCTCCAGCATGAGATGGGAGAGGAATTTTTGCAAGGGTTCCAATTAGTGGAGAAGGCTGTTATTAGAGCAGTAAATTCTTCTCCTCTTGTTATATCTTAACTCATTTTATGGTGGCCATGGTGCTTATTATTTTTTCATGGATACATGACACGATTTACCTGTGTCATCAAGGTAAACGAGACTAACTGTGGGCGGGAGCATATGGTGCCGAGCTTTTTGCAGCTTGCTTTCCTTTTACTAGAGTCGGCGCAACTGGGAAATCAAAAGAAATTTTGCTACTCTGATGGTTCATCATGTATTGAGGAGCTTGCTATACAAATGCTGAAAAATTTATTTGAAGCTCATGACATGGCCAGGAGTGAGGTTGGTTTGATCATATAAGTAGATAACCTTAATGATTCAAAATATTATGGTTCATATAAAAATGATAAACTGCTGTGTGGTGCTAGGTATACTAAGACTAGGGTATTAATATATGCCATATGATTTGGCAGATTGTATATTGGCCTTTAAACAATTGGCCATCACTCAACATTCAAGAAAAGTTTGCCATACTTACTTTATCAATTTGGTAAATCAGGCTTAGTGTCCTAGCATTAGTCTAAAAGTAAAGTGTGTGCATGGATTTGTAATAGCATATTGTAATTGCATATATACCTAATTTTTTTGCAATCTTACTGTACTGAAAGTTCTTTAACTGGACTTAGATAGTTTTGCTGCGTTCGTCAGCCTAACATGGTTTATGGCATGAGAACCTCTTCGGGGTTTGGATGGAATTTGTGTTGTGCGAACAAGTGTCACAAAGCATGCTGGAAACTTTGGCTCTATGATTGGGCAAAATTAGTGATACTGTGCTAATTCTTATTCACTGATGCATCTCTTTCTCTCTCACCCCGTCTCCACATATGTCTATCTCTCTATACATATAGGATTGTTAGTATGTACACCTAGGGCTCTCTCTCTCACACACTCCCTCTCCATATATCTCTATCTGTCTATACCTAAAGGATTTTTAGTAAGTACCCTTAGGGAGCTGGTAAAATTACATTGAATATACTTTGAAAATATAGAAAGCAAGTTTGTATGCTAGGTGTCTACTCTTGTGTGAAACTATTGCACTCTATTGGTCTTCAATCTCTTGGAACAACTATATATGTGTGGCTTAAACAGTGCCTTTAGGACTCTATTTCAGCACTGATAAATATAGAAGTATCAGGGTAGGGCTTTTACTTTTAACATTTGGCTTTTTCTTGAACTTTTAGAGTTTGAAAACAGTTTCTTTTTTCAATTTTGAACATCTCCAGTCTTGAATCTTACAAACCACATTATTTTAGTCATCTTACATCCTTTCACCATTTTTTTAAAATTTAAGTTAGTTATCTTCTTTTTGCTGGAAATTCAAAGCCAAACCTAACTCTAACAGCACTTTTCAAGATCTTGAAGGTGAGGAAAGTATATTAATTTCACACATCACAAGAAATAACAAGTCATTTTAACGGTTGAATGTTAAAATAAACATTCATGTGATAGCTTAAGCTTTTAGATCAAGTTGGCATTGGTTCCACAAAATTTTATACACTGTCATTGTAAGACAAGTTCTTTTCGAAATCTATCTACGCCCCTCACAGGCCTTCATGACATTGCAAGGCTAAATACTGATGGCTCATCAACAGTGAAGTAGTACCATGGGGGACGGGTGAAAAAGATCCTGTCAGGGAGTGAAATGGAGCAGGACACAGGTAAGCTCCCAAGAAGTTGGAGAAGACTACTATGGCTGGACCACTTGCTTGTAGAAAGAATGAGCTGGCAGCTCATAGGTAGTGGCTTGGTCAAGGCAACATCTTGGCACCATAGTGAAACTGAGTCTTTAGCTTTAGTATTAGCTTGAATCCCTACCTAGTCTGTGCGGGAATGCTATGGTATTTAAATTAAAAAAGGTTACCTTCATCCAACTATTAAGATCGTAGATCAAGTTGGTAGTGCTCAACAAAAGGTTACACATGCAAAACTTACATTTTTAAGTATTCAATGCACAGTAAATGTAGCTTAGGCATCTGTAACTTTCTCCAAGTGCACAGGTCTACTAGCAAGAAAGCTTCGTAATAAGCAGAAAAGTTGTGGATATAGAGGCATATGTATATCTTGTTTAGTAAATGCTGATACTGTCTCTTCACTGCAGTCTTTTTGTTCGCTTCTTGAATTTAATTCGGTGTGATGGAGGCAATTGGTTCCATGTGGTATGCAAGAAAACACATGGATCGACTTGCCTAATTTGTAGTTTGTATTAGCAGACAATGTTTACTGTAGAATAATATCCTCAATTGTGCAGCCAGGAGATATTTTGAGTTTTTAATCTTGTGTGGGATGGTGCAGATGATTTCCATTATATAGTCCTCAAATCTATGATTTCAACTGGAAATAAGTCCTGCAAGAATGGAATGGTGGAGCTTATCCTTTCCTGATTTGTTTGTTCTTTCCCTCATGTCAATTCGTTATATTTGTATTTCTTGAGAGTTGTTTTCCTACTCTAGTGTGTTGGGACATGGCAATATACATAGATTTGCCTGAGGATGTCCTCATAATTTCATGAAGCAGAGGTATTGTTATCCTAGTTCCCTCCAACGTCTGTAATCTGCCAATACTGGTTAGGTACTAATTGCTGTATCAGTTGAGCTATACTCTTTTAGGTGGTTAGATCCAAGAGCTTTAGATTTACATTTACTCGCACAATTTTTTGGGATGCGCGAAGCTCAGTGAATTGCTTATGGTCCAAGAACAGAGGACTGTCTGTTGCATATACATCATTATGTTTAATTGTCATGAAGTGCAATTGCTGTGACTTTCTTTTTACTCTTTTATAGATTGTTGTTATGCTTGATTTGCTTGATGTTCGTCTTGCATCACATGTGCTGAATGAGTACAGGTGCACCTCGTGACTGAATATTTCCTGTATCGTTATGATGGTCTTCATGCCGCAGCACATTTTCATATCACTATGATTAAAATTAATTGAAACCAATTTGTTTATTTATTTGTTAGATAATTGAGCAAAGCAAAGTCCTGATCCTTTCCATGAAGCCTGAGCAGAGCATGTCAATTGTTAGGTAACAGCCACAAAATAGTAATAGTTATTTCTAAAATTTTCCGGAATGGTGATTAAATTTTCATTTTCAGACTGCTTGCTCAACTGATTCGGAATTATCCGTATGCTATCAAGGAGCATGTGTCTCGGCTGAAGGAGTTGTTAGATTATTTCACTTATATGGATGGCAAGGTTGCATCTTGTCTTGTTGCTTCACTGTTGCCACTGATCAAAATCAGTAGAGATATTCTGGTATGCGATACTTCCATGTTTCTCTTTGGAAACTAGTGTCCTTTAGTTGTATTGAGAAAGCAGGAGAAAAAATTTTGTTTAAAGATCATATGTGAGAAAGGAAAGATGTGTCATAAATATGGAGCAAGATCATAACTGACGCCATTGTTAGGCTGACCTGAGCATTGGCTGATGATGATACTATTTTCTCAACTTTAATTCGTAGATTCTCAAAATATTGAGCAACTAATCGATTTACAACCTGTGTTTAGTTCTCATTGCAAGTTCATAATATATCTTCAATAAGCTAGCATTGTTTTCCAAAATTGAGATATAAGTGCTGAAGATATATAGTTCTCTGTTGCAGGATTATATGACTTTAGTTATTCGCAAAGCCATGTTTAGACGAGAAGATACAATCCTTCTTGCAGCAATGAATGCCATTTTTGATCTCATCTTGGTAGATAAACAATCTAATGACAGCCTTCCCTTTCAAGATTCATCAAGCCAAGCCAGTTGCAGCCAGCAAGCTGAGGCATTCGGCTGTATGGGTGGAACTCTCTACCAAGAGCTGATTGGTTTGCTCCAGAGATGCCTTTATCAGCAGGTGTTGGCTTATCCTCTTTGGTTTTTTAAGAGTTATTTACTTTCTTTTCTGGTTCATTTGTCCTGTGATTACACTTTTAACTAAAGTTGGGTTGCTGTGCTCAGGCAAAAGTAAAAAGAGTCATGTACTCTGGACTTGTAAAGCTTGTCCTAGTGGACCCAGCAATTGCTAGGCCGGTCCTTGATCTTCTCTTGCCTCATTTCCTACGTTTTTATAAAGAGGTATCAGTGTCTAATTTTTCTTGGAACGTGAAGTTGAGTTTTCTTAAATTATGGGCCTGAGTATAGTGCTGAAAGTGTCAAAGTCAAACCTGTTCAATTGACCTACTTCATTGAGTTTCATGATTCTTTTCAATCTTTAGCCTGCATAACCTCTTGAAAATGCACTAATGCATGTCATTTCCAGAAGTAGCTTCTTGGTTTGCATAAATTTGTAAAGTTGCTTGAGGAAATTTTCTGGGAGTTCACCAATATATTGCCTTTAACATATTATACTGCAGAAGTAGCATCAAGCTTAGTTGTTTGGCCTTTTCTGTGAAGCTTGATTTTGTCTTTTGTTGTGGACTGATTCTATAACTAGTAAAACTGCGCCTATTAGTTTTGATAACAATGGGTGCATGGCACAATTTGTGGAGTTCCTATCTAATTGGAACTTGTACCTAGGTACTTATTACTGTTCTGTGTTCTTAATGACATAGTTTAGGATGCTGTTGGCAGAGGCATTTCCAGCAACTCTTTATGCTCTAAATGGATGACAATGTATCTGAACTTTAAAAGCTTAATTCAACTTGTGAAGAGCATCTTTTCCCTTTTCAATAGAATGCATCTATTTTAGTTCAAATTCTTAAGCAATTATCCTTACCATGCAATGTTCCTAATCCTTGTTGAGCTCCTGTCTTTTTTTACATCAGATTCTTGCTAATATGTGATAATGTGCTCTCTCTCTCTCTCTCTCTCTCTCTCTCTCATACTAAACACATTTTGCAGGACGCTGATGGTCAACTTGAATTAACCTCTTGTGTTGGCTTGGAGAATGGCAAAGTTGTCATTGAGGAGCCTCTGGATAGTCTACTATCTTGTGTATCATGGATTCTTCTCCTTCAACCGCATGGTCAATCTGAAAACTCTTCAGATGCTTCATGGACGTGTTTTGGGTTTTCCCTTTCCCAAGATGAGGTATTTTTACTGATGATTGGAGCTGCTAAGTGTATGGCAGCAATGTCAACAACGGAGATGTTAATTAATGAAGTTACTGCAGGTTGGAAGAAGATTGTCCTGGGATTCATTCTCCACAGCATTACTGAAGATCCGGAAGCTTTTAAGAGCTGAAAAATTGGAAGGTTGGTAAGCTCTTTATTATTGGACTATTTCAGTGTTTGAAGCTTGCATGAAGCAAGGCAGATCTTGTAAAATTTTCAATACACATCTTAGGAGGATTTTAGGAGCTTAAAATTCTTAGGTGCCCTTTGATTAGAGGTGGAAAATGGATGGTTTAGTGCGGGGATGTGCGCATTGCATGCTGGGTTCACCTAAATAACCCACTCGACTTCTATTGTCAGCTTAATGATTCACGGATCATACATGATCCATAATCAATCAACCTTAAGCTAAACCCTGCTGATGCCCACTTGATCAATTCACTTGGATTAAGTGCTGTTTTTGCTGCAGTTTATAATGGAGAGGATATACTGCCATCAGTCATCACCATCACATGATCCCACCATTACGACCTATGCCACCACTGCCGCTACACTGCCACCTCCAATTCCACTGCCTGTATCGTGATTGTTATTGCATTACCAACTCATCCAGTATTCTTAAGTAATAATGATCATCACAACCACTGTTAGGATCTCCATCTCTTCATAGCCATCGCAACAACTACTGTTGCTCCACTTCAAGTTCCATTTCACTACCTCCAGTACTCTACCTCTCTCCCACTGGATCAACACATCACTGATTCAGCATTGCCACCATTTGCATGGCCACTCTATTGTTGGTATGCCTGCTGTCAGTTTGACATCCATCATGCTACCATCATGTCCGCCATATCTACCATCACCTCTAGCCTATGAGATAACATTGTGGTGGTGTGGTTGAGGCAATGATGTTAGTCATGGTGATGTTCTGGTAATGATCATTGTGATGGAACTTTGTTTCACTATAGATGTTGTGATGGAGTTGGATTGACGGAGAGACTGGTGATGGAGGTTGTGGGATGGCAGTATTCATGGTGTATTAAAGGTAGCAAGCTGACAATTGTAGGGGTAGTGCAGTGATAGTATTGGACATTGCAATGGATCCATACTACATCATGATGGATGGTGATGATGTTAGATGTGTTGGAGTCCTGTAGTGGAATTGGAAAATTGGTGGTGATAAGGGAAATGTGATGGTGCAGGCTAGCAGTCTTGGTGTTAGTGTTGTTGTAGGGTGGAATCTTGTCATAGTGTGTTGTGATGATGTTTGTGGTTTGGAGTGGTTGAGGTGATGAAGGTTTTGATATTGGGATAGTTTGAGTATTGGACGTGATGATGTTCTGGTGTTAATGGACCTACTGCTGGTAGAGTGAGAGTGCAGCCACCAATGAAATTTGGTGGTCATAGTTTTTGGGTTTGCTAAAGGTCTACTTAATTAACCACGTTGCATATACAGGGAAGCTTTACATTTTGGTCCCCGGTTGTTGGTAGAAGCGTGATTTATCTTCGCTTTTAAATTTGGAATCCTAACTGGGATCAAAATGTTTAAACTCGTGAGATTGGAGACTGAGAGGGTGGGATCCTAACTATGTAAGCATGCTTTTGGGAGCTATTTATTCCAATTTGCTGATTAGTGGCTTCAGCTACTTAGCAGATATCGAGGAGCTCCTGTCCTTAAATTAGCCTTTGCGAAAATGAGAGTATCATTTAAGAAACCTATATGCTCAAAAGAGGCCTAAATGCTTTCTTATTTTGGAATGAAGTCAAGTATATAATTTAAAATCTCAGATATAATATTATCAACCTTAGCAGCTATTGTTCTACTCAAATTGCGAGATATCTTTGTTTACTTGTCCTTGGGTTTCTGGTGGGAGTAGCCCTCCACATTCATATTGATGTTAATGACAGCATATGGTGGTTTACATAGGGCTTGTAGCAGGTTTAGTCCTCCTATATTTGAAGCTTGGTGAATGAAGATCACTTACCAAAAATGGAATTCAACCACTTAATGCCAGTATTGTCGTAGTGAACTTGAGATACTATCATTTCAATAACTTAATGGCACTACAGCTGTAGTGATCATGAGATCAATAAGAATTTGAATGCTAAAAAGTTTCTAGCAAATTGAGACCTGGTCAAGATTGAATTTGTTTATTAGGTTTAATGATGCAGGAACATTGAGTAAGTTAAATTTTAATCAGGTTAATCAATTTTTAGTTGCTATGGGTTTGTCTTATATGACTTTTTTGTTTCTTTGTTTAATATCGGTAATTGATTGTCTTCTACAGTTTAAGAGGTGGTGACCGACATGTGACTGTTTAGTGATGCTCAATTCCTGAGATTAAGAGATCTTAGGCTAGATTAAGGGGTGAGATTCTGGGGTTGCTTTGAGTCATTATCCATAGTTCCTAAAACCTACTGTACGCTGTGTTTTCTCACATTCATTTCTATGGATTATGCTTCCAATTTATCTTGGTTTCCTAAACCCATAGAAATTGATTTATCACTGTTCCAGCTTTATTTGGTATTTTTTTAACTCTTTGTTAAACCCTTATTTCAGTTCATCATTGAAGCTCATGGAACTTTTGAATTTTGCAACCCTGATTTGAAATCTCCACAAGGGGTTACTTGTACTTTTAGAGTCTAGGCAAAAATGGTGAAAAAGATTCGTCTCCTATCCATATTGCCACACATACCTTTTGCATGAGTTTTCGGGTGGAAGAACTTTGCATTTTCATAACTATGTGTTCATTTTCTTGTCAGATCAGTCCTTCTTGGTCAGAGAGCTGACTCAGGCTCAGGGTCCTCTGAGAAAGAGAGAACCAAAAGCTGCACCATAATTTTACTGGGTATAACAGAGGTGGTGCTCAACACCATAGCCACTGAATTGGAGAAAGCAACTGGTGATAAGAGGGTACAACTTGAAAAGGAGCTAATTGACTTGGTTGAATTCCATCACTTGGTGGAGAAACATTTAGGCAAACCAAGGCAGATCAATGGACTAAGAAAGGCAAATGTGCGAACTACTGCAATTGATATTCCTGACCGTACTGATTCTGGCTGCACCACCTTGATTCAAGAACAGATGCCTCTCTTGGCAACTTCAACAATCAATCAATTACTGCAAACTACATTAGGGTTATACAATGCTAAATTTTCTAATGCTATTGCAACCTCCCAGAGTCTTGGCCAATCATCCTTCAACAAGAACACAAGCTGCTCAAACATTATATCTTTTGTCTTTAATATTCTGCTTTGTCACATCAGGTCTTGCCCTGTTTTAGTGAGGGACGATCCCTTTAAGACTTTTATCTATGGTGACATTAAGATTCTGGGACCCCAATTGCTGAAGCTGATACTTCTCCTTAAGTCGGTCCAATCAAGTGTTCCAAATGAAAAGAACAAAAGTAGGATTGAAGGTCAAAGAGACAATCTCCATCAAGCACTTATCTGCCTTAAGGATATGTTAATGATTTATTTGCAGGGCCCTCATTTTGCCCAGCTGCTTGAAGATTTGGTGTCAGTCTGCATAACTGAGTATGGTTTTGATGGCGAAAACGTAACCTATGTGATTAATGATCCAAAAATAAAGAACATTGAGATATTCCTCGTGAAGATCCTGAAGCCTCTGTTATCCGAGCTTCTTGCAATTTCATCCCTTCGTGAGGCTGAGGTAAAAAGCAAATTCTCTCTTTCATAAGTCTTTTGCTGATTTCATGTGCTGGTTTTTTAAGCTTTGGCAGTATGTTCTTTTCAGGTCCTTGGTGATATTATGTTGATGATTACTAACAAGTTGCCCTGCCAACTGAGAAACTCTCATGGATCCTGGGCTACACAGATCTGCAAAAGCAATGGAATCAAAGATTCCAAGGTTGTGAGGAGTCTGGTATTACTAGCCTTCCAACTAAGCTTGCCTCCAGATGATTTGATCTTTGCTCAAGATGTGGCTATAGAGTTGTGCAAAGTTACAGGGTCAGCAAGTGATGATCCTGTTGAAATGTCTGAATTATATCCTGTTGTCAACAAAGACACCAGCATTGCAGTAATTATTTGCATTCTGCAATCAGTTGAAGCAGTTATATGTGATGTGGATTGGGCCATTAGAAAACTGAAGGAACTTTCTCTCTCCTCTCAAAATAGAAATAAAACGAATGAAGGAGAACTTACTCTTGATGTTAAATTGGTACTGGAGGACAATCTGTTCTCCAGGTCTGAATCTGTAGTGAGAGTACTATCATCATCATTTGCTCTGATGACCTTGAAGGGTAAGATCGCACTTCTGTTTTTTTTTTTTTTTTTTGGGGGGGGGGGTTAAAAGTTTTACCAAGTTTTTTTTTATTTAATTTGTTCTTTTGCTGTGATAAATGTGTGCAGACCCTCAAGCAGATCATTTTCTCAGAATGGTTACAAGATTGTACAAGCAATTGGCTCAAATAACCAAACTTCAGATTGCCCCCAGAAGATCCAAGCAACTTCTGCCAAGCACTAGATTTCAGAAACTTGTTGAATTAACTTGCAAGCATCTCACTTTTCAACTCTATAATTTTGTGGCTGAAATGCAGAAGGTGAGTACTCTATGTATTGCCACCCTATCCAGTTTCAGGCTCCACATCATTTGCATTTCTTTTTCTCTTCTTTTTGAATGTTTTCTTTGTATTTGAGTGATTTATGTGATGACTTAAAATGCAGGAACAGCAAGAAAACACTAATAGAAGTAGAATGGTGGGAAAGATCAAAAGGGAAAATCGCTGCATCCCCGAGCTGATCTTTCATATAGAAGATTATGAAAAGTATTTGATCCGACTTAGCAAGGTCACTAAAGTGAACTTGCTGAGGCATGCTAAGCGCAGCACTTCTCGGGATTTTAAAATTATAGAGGCCACCAGTATAGTCGGGGAAGAAGACAATCCTGACCATGAACCTGGCTGTTCTCGTTCTGCAGCACACGAAAACGAATCATGCAATGCTTCTGATGAAGATGGAGGAGAGGAAAATGTCATGTCTCCGGAGTCGGGCTCTCGTTTGTCTGCAGATGAATCTGGTTCTGATGGTGAGAAAGGTAATTCTCTTCCCCCAGTCAAGAGGATGAGGAAAAATGGAGTTGTTCAGGACTCTGATGATGAAGATTAGCTATGCTCTGTCAGAAAAATACTGGGTATAGAATGGCATATATTTGGTGGATCATTTTGTATGAAGTAGCCGATAGAGAGAGAAATGGAAGGTAAAATTATCAACTTGACTCAAATTATATGTTAATAATTTCTTAACACAACAAGTCAATCTTGAGCTATGTTGGAGATCAAATTTTGCTTAGTATCAATATGGAGTCAGGCTTTTCTACCATTCTCAACTTGAGGTTTTTATCCATTCATTCATAGATATAGATACAGAAGATGCATATGACATGTCACGTATGACCGCATAAGCCTCTTTTGCAATAATTACACTTTACCACAACCGATTCGGTTCATTCACAATAGAGAACATTACAATTTACTGAATTTTAGACATCATATAATACCAACGGAGTAACCTATGGTTGCACGGTTGGAATCTTCTTTAGATGAGATCAAACATTAATTTTTTTTTTTTTTTTAATTTGCTTGGAAATGGTTGGGTACATATACACTTTTTGGCACCTTTTTCTTCAATTATTAATTCTCTACATTATGTAACTGTACAATCACATGAAGGAGTGAAATTGAGTCAAGCTACTCAGTAGTAACTCAGGCCCGGTTTCATGATTACCTGAGTTCCACTGATATGATTTCCAGTCAAGTGAGCTTATTCCAACATCTTGTTATGTCAAGTTCAAGCTCCCTATACTTGGGTCATAGGTTCTTGGATCTAATCAAATTTCTGGTATTCTTTTTAAAATATATGTTATTAGCAAAAGAAACAGACACATATCTTCAAAATTACATAAGATAACAGGACGATTGGGCTTGATTTATATTGCTTGATGTAACAGCGTCAGGCTGAGTGCAACTTTTTTTTATTGGTTATGTTTTTTTATCAATATCTTTTGCCAACTTTTTTAGGTAATACCGCTTTTTGAAAAATTTTAATTTTACATTTGGTAGATTTTTTGTTTAGCATTTAAATTATTCATGATAATATAGTTAATATATTAATTTCATACGAACTTTTTTACGTGGTAGTGCTTAATTTTAGGTTTACGTTTGAGTAGCTTTCTGTTTGATATCTACTTTTTACTAATTATGTGATTAATTTATTTAAATTTCTAAAATTTAATTTAGCAAAAGATTTTTTATTTGATATTTTTAAAATGAAGCGTTGTTCATTTTTCTATTTTCCCATTTAATATTATTTTGCTCTTTTCCTAGGCTTTTATTGGCCACATTTTGTTGCACCCTAGACATATTGCCAAGTGGCAAAATTGAGTGAAAAACGCATGAACCTTCAAAATATTATTTTCTTATAGATAGATAGATAATGTCTCATATTTCATGGTGTACAATGCAGTTTGTTATTCTTTTCTTACAAAAGAAACTAAAGTTTGTAACTTAAGAATTAAAAAGAAACCGTGAATTCGTATCTTTGCATTAAATATTACACCTGGAAAAAGCAAAATCATTCCTACCAATATCCAATGTTTTTTTTTTTTGGTCGGTCCTATGCTAAGCCTACTCTAATACTCACTCTTAAACTTTTATCCTGCCTTCTTGCAGGATGTGGGAGTCGAAACTCACTCCTAAAATGAAATTGTCCCCACCCCAATCCTCCCTGAAAATGTGGGGATTTGAATTCATCACCTTTCCCTTCCAAGTTGGAAGGGTGGCTACTGGGGCGAACTCCCAGTGGTTTACTAATATCCAATGTTCAATAATCGTTAATATGTACTTAGAAGTTGAAAGATCTTTACTTGGTAATATTAACTCCAAATATTTTGTTAGTCATAAAAATAGCCGCTGTCATAATCAATCTAGTCCTTCTAAGTGTACAGTGATTCTATAGGAGAACTTGTTTCGACCTAGGATAATAACCTCATGGCTTGGTCTTAGTCAAATATCGAAGAATAGAATGTGATACGATGACATAAGATGCAATATCAACAATTTGATTTTGGAAGCTTTTGTATTCTCGTGTTGTTGTTGGTGCTCAACAAATTGAAATTGGTAACCTTAATTTTCAACATGGTTGTCTCAATCTAGGGTGCTTTTGTTTTGTCAACATTATGCTTGTAAAATTGATTACAATAATTGTAGCTGAACATATAATTTATGACTTTTGTGATAATTTGTGTTTATTAATATTCACATAAGGAAAAAGTAATTTACAAACCGAACCCAACAAGGAATGTTGTTAGAATTAGGTTCAGTATTCAATTTAGTAATAAAAGGAAAGTGACATTAGTAACAATTACCATTCACTTGGTTATACATAGATTGTTGACTCATAAAGCAAAAATTAACTACAAATTGAATTATTTACTACAAGGTAAATTACTTCCTCTTAGGTTATGTTACTATGAAGATGAGTTTCTCTTGTATGATATGGATAACTACCTATGATTGTCGCAATCTCAATTACACCTATAGTTAGTAAAATATGTTTATGAATGGAAAATTCGCCCCGGAGTTCGTAACAAGAAATCCTAGCTTGGTATTAACCGATACCATAGTAAATTACCTTAAAGGTTCTCTTCCAACCAACCGACATTGTTTGCAATCTCCATTCTATCAAGAATTACTGCATCTACCAACATACAGAGATATTTCCAAGACTCTCGAAGCTTCAAGAAGGCTAAGGAACATACCTCCTCAAACTTCAGAGGCTAAGTTGTTCCACGTGAGATACCAGCTCATTGAGATAGTGGCCCACGTGTTTTGTCTCCAAGTGGCGATGATGTGTCATGAATGGAACCTCTTCATGATTGTCTACGGATTACCCGTGATTCCGTCAAATGTGCTCATCCATGTGATATGCTACTGATATTACTATCTAAGCATCTATGAACAAATAATAATCTTTGGTTACTATCTAGTAGAACAATATTGTGTTTTGCATTCATTGCAAAAACATTTCCTACTCTTACCATTCCACTTGTAATATACAAGAAAATAACTACTGTTTATAATTGATTAACCTTATTGATGAGTGTGAATTTAGATACATCACAAGTTTGCTCAAACTCTAATACGGAGCTAATTGCAGTGCGTATATATAGTTAAATTTAGAAAATCTACGGTTCTTATAGAATCTAATAACACCAGCCATGTATCACATCATCACATAAAACATAAATAAGAATAATAATGACAAATATGTAGTCCAAAATCCTCAAAATTCATCTCGCAACTATAATCTAATATCAAGTAAAATCAAACTTAACAGTGATTTTTGGTCTCACAAACAAATCACAAGAAAGAGCGGTTGCTTCTTTCCCATCATCTTTCTCTAAGGATGGAGATTGAGAGATTTCACGTTCTTCTTTCTTTCCCATTTGCCAGTTTGCTCTTCCTTTTCCTTTTTTTTTTTTTTTCTCTTTTTTTGGGGATTTCTTGCAATTCTCGCCACTTGGAACTTGCTCAACTTAAACAGAAAAACTCTGGTTCATCACAGAGAAGGAAATCCCAAATTTAGAGAAGGTACATCAAGTACATTTTTTCCTCATTAAAAGATAGTTTAACCACTTTCATGAGTGTCGACCTAACCAACCGGTGCTTGACAAGAGAATTACTATAAATCCGTTCATAAATGCAAGCAGAGAGGTCAATGCTCGATAATTATTCTTTGGGTATTCCCGCTTAACTATCTGCATTGACAAGCCATAACAATTACAGTTCCCAGATCTTTTCTATTTCTTTTCCAAAAAAACTAAAAGAGGCCAAGGGTAAATATGTCTGAGCAATGGCTATTATAAAATGTACCAATTGTATTCGAAATTGTGTTTATAAAGAATCAAGGGGTCTTTTCAGATTTATTACTCAAAAAGAAAAATTATGAACTTTTCTTGAGGGCTTTAAAAGCAAAATCATATTATGGCAATGCTAGTACTTAGTCTTTCAAAATATGAATACGCATGGAGTCATTGAAGGGAATAAAAGATAGTAAGGGTGCGTTTGGCTGGCACCTATTTCTGTTCCTAGGAACAAAAATTTCTGTTTTTTGTTCCTGGAAACAAAAAAGGAATGGAAACGCGTTTGGGTGCGTTTCTGTTCCTTTTTTGTTCTTTTGTTCCCAGAAACAAAAAGGGAACAGAAATAAGAAACAAAAAATTCTTGTTTCTTATTTCTGAAACAAATTTGAGGAACAAGAAAGAAACAAAATGGTGTTCTCCTGCGACCCTCTCCTCCTGCAAGCGTCTCCACCGTCGTCTTCTCCGGCGCCTCCCACTCTCCGACGCCGACAGCCGCCTCTGTCTCGAGACCATCCGGCTTCTCCATTGTCGTCCTCTCCGGCATCGACAGCCACTGCGAGCGTCTCCACCTGTGAGCGGGTGACGTAGCTGGGTCGTGGGTCGCTGGGTGGCGACGGCGACTGCGGTGCGGGGCTCGGCCATGGGGTCTCGACTGGCGGACGTCTAGGAGCGGAGCGGCGAGGACGGCCGGTCGATTCGTGGGCCGGCGCCGGGTCGACGATCGAGCGGATCTCGAAGTCGTGGATCACGACGCGGTGAGATCTGATGCGGCGGTGGCGAACGAAAGCTCGAGACCTGTAGATGCGTCGATCGGGCATGAGGCGAAGGGGCGGTCGCCAATGCGGTGGCGGCGAGGAGGCGTCGAGCGCGGTCGCCGATGCGGTGGAGGGAGACGACGGTGTGGCTCTGGGTCACCGTTGGCACGGCGCGGCAAGGCCGACCTCGCGCCTGGCTGGGCGAGCTCGATCTCGCCCAGATCCGGCGAGGCCGAGCTCGCCCAACGGCCAGCGAGCCTCGCCGGGGGCCGGTGAGCCTCGCCGTGGCTGGGCGAGGCCGCCGGCCCTCGTCGGCCGGCAGCTAGCGACCGGCCAAAAGAAGAAAAAAGGAAAAAGAAAAAAGAAAAAAAAAGAAAAAAAGGAAAAATAAATAAGAAAAATAAGAAAGAAAATATAAAATAAAAATAAAAATATAAAAAAATAAAAGAAATAAAAAAATTATACAAACTTACCAAGCGTGTTTCTATTCTTTTTATATTTCTAAAATAGATTTACCAAACGCGTTTTTTTGTTCAAAAATTATTCCCTGGAACAGAAATATTTTTTTTTTATTTCTGTTCCCAGAAATAATTTTTAAATAGAAACGTTACCAAACGCACCCTAAGTCGCCTCCTACAAATGGAGATTTTCATTACTTCGAGTGGGGTCCAAACTCTGGTTGCTACATCACGTTTGAGATTACACCTAGGGCACCCAGCTATATGATCAACGCATTCAACCAAGTACCATTATATAGTGAGTTTGGATTATGAAAAGCCAATAAAAACATGAAAATATAAAGCTACTCACTTCTGAGTTGGATCATTGGCTTTTGGTTCTTTATCTTCCTCCCATCCTTGATTTTGCATCTCTTCCTCCATGAACTGCAATTTCCTCTTCATTTTCTTTGCAGAGCTGATTCCAATGTATCAAGATGTTAGATCAAATCATATGCTTCCTTGTCTATAGGAAGGCCTTTTACTTTTGTTGAATAACTAAAACATAAGTTCCATGTCTCACTATGTCTTTTTCGGGCTCCAGGTTTTTTTATGGGTGGCATAGTGTTCTAACAATGCCTTCAGATGCGTATTTCGATCATTTTGTATATCATTTTCTGGAGCCCTAAGCTCCCGAGATATGATGTAAAGTTATATTAGACAAATTAGAAGGATGCTATTGGAATATGATGTAGAGGTACTGTTATCCTTGTTCCCTCCAACATCTGTAATCTGCTGATGTTGGTTACTCACTAATTACTGTATCGATTGAGCTAACTTGTTTTAGGTGCTTATTAGATCCAAGAGTTATCGATTTACATTTATTGGCACATTTTTTTGGGATGCACGAAGCTTGGCAAATTACTTGTAGTCCAAGAACGGAGGATGGTCTGTTGCATATAAATCATTTTGTTTAATTGTCATGAAGTGTGAGTGCTGCTTGTTTTTTTTTACTCTCCTATAGATTCTTGTTATGCTTGATTTGTTTGATGCAGTCTTGCATCGCATGTGCTGGATGAGTACATGTCCACTTGCTTGAGACTGAATGTTTCCCGTATTGTTGCAATGGTCTTCGTGCCGCAGCACATTTTGATATCAATATGACTTAAATTAATCGAAACCAATTCGTTTATTTATTAGATAATTGAGCTAAGCAAAGTCCATATCCTTTCCGTGAAGCCAGACCAGAGCATGTCAATTATTAGGTAACAGCCACAGAATAGTGATGGATATTTCTAAAATTTTCCAGAATGGTGATTCAGTTTTCATTTTCAGACTGTTTGGTTACCTGATTTGAAATTATCCGTATGCTATCAAGAAGCATGTGTCTAGGCTAAAGGATTTTTTAGATTATTTTACTTATATGGATGGTAAGGTTGCATCTTGTCTTGTTGATTCACGGTTGCCACTGATCAAAATCAGCAGAGATATTCTGGTATGTGGTGCTTCCATGTTTCTCGTTTCAAAATAGCATGTGCTTTTTCTATCTTGAGAAAGCAGGAGAGATTTTTCATGAAATTTTGTTTGAAGATCGTGTCATAAATATGGATCAAGATCATAAGGACCTTAAGAACTGACTATTTTCTCAAGAAATTTTGTCAGGCTGACCTGAGCAACGGTTGATGATGATAATATTTTCTCAACTTTAATTTGTAGATTCTCAAAATATTCAGCAACTAATTGATATAAAACCTGCCTCTGGGTCTCATAGCAAATTCATAATTTTTTTTTTTATTTTGATAAGCTATGCATTGTTTTCCAAAAATGAGGTGGAAGTACTCAAATTATATGCTTCTCGTTGCAGGATTATAGGTTTTTAGTTATTCATAGAGCCATGTTTAGACAAGTAGATATCTTGCAGCAACAAATGCCATTTTTGATCTCATCTTGGTTGATAAACAATCTAATGACAGTCTACCCCTTCAAGATTCGTCAACCCAAGCCAATTGCAGCCAGCAAGCTGAGCCGTTCAGCTGCATGGTCGGAACTCTCTGCCAAGAGCTGATTGGTTTGCTCCAGAGATGCTTTTATCAGCAGGTGTTTGCTTTTGAAATAATCCTCCTTGGTTTTTTGAGAGATATCTACTTTCTTTTCCGGTTCATTTGTCCTTAACTACACTTTTAACTAAAATTGGATTGCAGTGTTGAGGCAGAAGTAAAAAGAGTCATGTACTCTGGACTTGCAAAGTCCCACTGGACCGATCAATTGCTAGGCCGGTCCTTGATTTTCTCTTGCGTTATTGCCTACATTTTCATAAAGAGGTACCAGTGTCTAATTTTTCTTGGAACGTGAAATTTTCTTAAATTATCATGGGCCTGAGTATAGTGCTGAAAGTCAGAGTCAAACCTATTGAATTGACCTCCTTTATTAAGTTTCATGATTCTTTTCAATATTTAGCCTGCATGATCTGTTGAAAATGCGCTAATGCATGTCCTTTCTAGAAGTAGCTTTTGGTTTGCAGAGATTTATAAGTTTCTTGAGGAAATTTTCTAGGAGTTTAGCAATATATATTGCCTTGAACATATTATACTACAGAAGTGGCATCAAGATTTGTTGTTTGGCCTTTTCTGTGAAGCTTGATTTCGCCATTTGTGTTGGGCTGATTCTATGGCTGATAAAACTGCGCCTATTAATTTTGATAACAATGGTGCATAGCACAATTTGTGGAGTTCCTATCTAATTGGAATTTGTACCTACTTGAACCTTGATTTTATTATGGTGCCTATGACTGTTTTATGTTCCTCATGACATAGTTTAAGATGCTGTTGGCGGAGGCATTTCCAGCAATTTTTTATGCTCTAAATGGATGATTTTACAGAATCTATCATGTTGATCTAAAAATCTTTTGAGACTATGTATCTTGACTTCAAAAGTTTTATTCAACGTTTGAAGAGCATCTCTTCCCTTTCCAATAGAATGCATCTATTTTTGTTTAAATTCTTAAGCAGTTATTCTCACCATGCAATGTTCGTGATTCTTGTTGAACTCCTATCTTTTTTATGTGAGATTCTTGCTAATCTGTGATAATGCACTCTCTCTCTCTCTCTCACATACTACATACTTTTTGCAGGACGCTGATGGTCAACTTGAATTAACTTCCTGTGTTGGCTTGGAGAATGGCAAAGTTGTCGTTAAGGAGCCTTTGGATAGTCTACTATCTTGATACATAAATATTACGTGTAGACTCCCAAAAGGTGGGGCATTAAATCCCCATTTTCTCAAGAGGATTGGAGTGGGACGATTTAATTTTAGGTGTGGATTTCGACTCCCACGCCTATCAAAGAGACATGAGAAAAGTCTGAAAGTAAAAGTTAGAGTAAGATTAAAAAAAATCATATTAATACTAATGGACTTACTCATCTTCTTTATTTGTTGGGTTAAATGAGACCGGATAGTAATTTATTAATTTATTTGGGAATGGTTGGGAACATATACACTTTTTAGAACCTTTACTTGAGGTCGATTAAGTGAGCTCATTCGAACATTTTGCTGGTTCAAGTTCAAGCTCGCTATACTCAGGGCAATAGTTTTGTGAACCTAGTCAAATTTCTCGTATTCCCACAAATATCTTCAAAATTACATAATGTAAGTGCATGATTGGGCTTGAATCAATATATTGCTTGATATGACAACGACAAGCTGAATGCAACTTTCTTTGTTAGTTCATATTTTTAATCATTATCTTATGCCAACTTTTTTAAGGTAATACTGCTTTTTTTAATTTTAATTTTACTTTTAGTAAATTTTGTGTTTAACATTTAAATTGTTCATAATTATATAGTTAATTTACTAATTTCATGCCGACTCTTTTTTCATAATTTTGTGTTTAATATCTAAATTTTGCGAATCACAACGAGCGCCCCTTGGAGCGAAAACCTCTTATGATCAAGATGTTGAATGCATCATGGCGGACCACATCATATGAAAGAAGTATTGTGCGCTAAAGAAGGAATATCTCGTTTGATGGAAGAGCCTTTCCAAAAGTGAAGCGAGTTGGGAACCGTCTGAAGCTTTGTGGCAATTCAAGAGACACATCGATGCCTTCCATGCCACAGACGCAACGAGAGCATTGCCTGAATAGGTGGGGGAGATTGACACGGCCCACGAACGAGCATGATCCAAGATTGTCCAAGATAGGGCTATGTCACGCACAAGGGCCGGCCCATGAGCTACCCATGATCGATCCGTGAACAATCCATGATCAACGCACGATCGGCCCATGCACAATACGGACAAAAGCCCATGACCGTTCACCTACTATATGATAAGCGGTCCTACCCTTGCTTCTAACACATGCCCCTTGGGCTTTCCTTAGGCCAAGAGTCATTGAGTGGCCTAATGTACAAACTCGTAATGATGATAAACATTTAAATGCCACCGTTAGATCGGAAAGGGGATCAACGGCTAAGATTAGACTTGTCCATTTATAAATAAGGGACCCTCTCCCTTCAGCTGTACACATTCTCTCGTTCACAAACAATACACTCGTGTTTCACTGCCGTACTATGTTCTTGTGAGCTGAGCATCTGTAAGGTTGACTTGGGATCGTAATTCTAAGGCCGCACAAGTGTGTGATTGTTCGTGATCGATCGACTCGTGACACTTGCATGCTTGCAATTGGAAAATCAAAACGGGAAACTTTCCATATTTTAAATATCAATTTTAGAATGTGTTAAAAGTGAAAGTCTTGTCTTATATGTTACCTTAATAGTGGTTTGTAAAATAGATACGACATAGGTCAGGAAATAAAAATAGAAGAAGAAGAAAAAGCGAGAATCTACCCTTGAAATTGATCTTTAATCTCAAAGTTAATATCTTTAGATTTTAAAACAGAAAATGAAAGCATTTAATTACTTCTTACGCCTTTAATTAAGTATCAAACCACAATGTACAATTTAAATTTCAAATTTTTAAGTATTCTTCAACTACTTGACTCACTTTTTGCGTGGTTATTTGTCATATCTACCGATTGGATATTTTGATGTACATAAATGAAATGATACCCAAAAAAATAGATTTGAAAAAAGAAAATCGAGACAGTCAAAGAGAGTAAACAGTTAAGGTTATTTCATCCTTGTATTTTAGGTACCTATTTTTTTTTTCTCTTTATTGTGCATTGCTTTTATAGTGATGACCTTCTAACTTTCACTTCTTAGACATTAGAAAGTTTCTAAGAAATTACATTTTCACTAACATGATATCGGCACACTTTCATGAAATAATTATAGTTCAATCTACAATTAAATGCAAAACTAGTTCTTTTTCATACCAGGGCTTTGCATGGGCTACATTTTTTTTTTTCATATATAAAAGAGGTTATATTTGAAGAAAAAAATCTACAGACTCCACTTATTATAATAGTCATAAAATACAATTACATTTTCCACTATTGCATCGTGATATATTTATTATCTTGCTGGTTTACCAATCTTGATTCTCTACCTTTTCTTCACTTACTTTGAAAACATTTCAAATGCGCTGCATAAAGAAATAATAAATAAATTTAGGATAATATGTGGAATTATTTAGCGAGTATCCAGCAGGGATTATTATGAATCTTCGTTCCCGCTTGGATGCAACTCTTCAAAGCTGTTCTCTCTTTTTCTTGCTTCTCCGAGAAGTGCGCCTCGTCCGCCCGCATTTAGTTCAACATCGTCCTCGGTCTCCCAATTGAGGTAAACGAGGAGTCATCCATAAGCACGAGAGGAATTGACCTATCGAATTTATTTTTGTTTGCATCTGTCGAGGGTGTGAGGATTCCCCATGCATTGGAAAGTTGTGTAGTCTTTGCTTTTTAAGGAAGCGTTAAGGATCTTCCTCAGTTTTGTGTTTCTCTTTGCTTCTGTTGATGTCGGACATGGAAGATTGCTGCGATCTCCAGTTATGCTTAGACGAAATCCCTTCCACATTCAATCTAGAGAAGGCGGTGTGCAACCATGGGTTCTTCATGATGGCTCCGAACAGTTGGATTCCTTCCACCAAGACGTTGCGGCGCCCTCTCCGTCTTGCGGATTTTTCCTCTTCCGTTGTGGTGTCCATCTCGCAGCCTCCTGGTCCCAGCAGCACAGTGTTGCTCCTCCGAGTTCATCGCGTTCCTCGCCTGTCCCCCCAAGACCAGCAAGCGATTTTTGTACTCTCTCTCTCTCTCTCACTCTGTCTGTGCGCAAAGTAAATACAAACTAGTGACGGAAAAGCATGGGAATATATTATTGCAGGAACAAGTGATTCGGATGTTAAGGTTGTCGGAAAGGGACGAGCGGAACGTGAAGGAGTTCCACAAAGTGCATCCGGAAGCAAAGGATAGAGGATTCGGTCGAGTTTTTCGTTCTCCTTCTCTCTTCGAAGATGTTGTCAAATCTATGCTCCTTTGCAACTGCCAGTTAAGTACCGAAGTCTTGTTCTCTTCAAGTGCAAAATTTGTGACGAATTGGCTTTGTTAAACATTTATAAGTAGGACAAAGAAGACGATGACCTGAATAAGAAACCCAATAACTGTAATTGCGTAAATATCTTACTCTTATCATAATCCCTCGCTTTCTCTTCATGCTTAAAGGCTTAATATTGAGTTTTTGTGTTCATAAGCTCTTCGACATATGTACCGCGGTTTCTGTTCCGAATTCATCATTAGGTCTGACTTTGTTCTGAATACACCCAACAAACAGATCCCCCTGATTTCGAACGATATATGACGAATGATACCTCTCAGAGGTTTACCTTGTTTTCGGACCTCGATCCCCATCACAATCATGTCCGATATTCCATAATCATATAAAAGAAAATTTACTTTTGTTGTTCTTACAGTTCGTGACCTCTTCATGCCATCAAAATCACATACACTTCGATTTAAGGGTTGATGTTGCTTTGGGTCCTACCTAAAATTGTCATAGGTGGAGAAGGACCCTAGAGATGGCCCGAGCTTTATGTGCACTTCAACTAGAGCTAAGCACTCGAGGTAGGAATACTATTTAGCATGACTTTCTTCTCAGTATATTTAGCACAACTTGAAGATGAGGATGATCATGATCTAAGGCTCTAAAAGAAAGAAACGAAGACAAGAGAAGGATGGAGCAAATCCGGTTCCCGCGGAGATGAAAGGCGAAGAAGTTGACCTCGGGAACTTTCCGAGTCCCAAGGAACTCGCTAACCTCGATGCAGACTACTTACAGAGCAAGTGCAAACTTGGGTACCGAACCAACTACATTCTCAAGCTTGCCATGGAGATAGAGGAGGGGAAGCTCAAGATTGATGGATACGAGGGAGTGCAGGATGCTGCATCGTGTAGGATATTGATCAAGGGCATAAGGGGGGTCGGATCTTTCGCCCGGGCTAGCGTTTTGATGTGCCTTGGCTTTTACGATGAGGTTCCGTGGGATAGCGAAACAATCAAGTTTTTAAAACATGTATGAAAGTGTATTTCCGAACATAAAATTTATGTCTCATATAATAATCACCCTTCCGAATTATTTGACAGATGATGCATTCTTTTCTTTGGCAAAAGGTACACGCAAGAGAAGGATGCACCAAGAAGACTATTAAGAGTGACCTTAAGGAGATCTATGATAAATATGCACCCTTCCAATGTTTGGCCTATTGGTAAGTCATTTATTTATTTAAATTTTGGTCGATATACACATAAATATTCATGTCATATGTTGTGCGAGAATTTTCAGGTTTGAGCTTTTGGAATTTTACGAGAGGCAGTTTGGAAAGCTGAGCGAATTGTCACACACCATGTATCACAAAGTTTCTAGTAGTACACAAATGAGAGAATTTAGCCACAATCAAGTTTTGTGACTTAGAAAGTGTTTGTTAGTAGGCATTTGATCATTTATGGTGTTGTTTTGGAGACAGGGGAGAGCCCGGCCCCCGGGGGTGGGGTTGGGACGATCTTTTGTGATTTATTGGAGCTAATTCCATAATGACAAAGTTCTTTAGAATGACAATTCGAAGGAATTGATGGATTCTCCCACATTTGATATATTCTCTGAAAAATTTCAATAGTTTTTACTTTTAAATTCTAAAGTAATGTAATTCCGTTGCACTAAATAGCTAGGATTTGATACGAAGCCTTGGAAAAGGACCCTCGCGAGTGTCGTGACTTTCCCAATGATGAACCATCCACGGAAAAGCTAATAGGCTACTAAACGTGAACAAATATTCTTCTCACGAGCCAATCTATTGCATTTAGCACGGACTCTCTCAAGTCCTACTAATTGTAACTTGGTACTTAGTTTAGCACAAAATTGTCTTACCTTTTAGTCATTATTATTTAGTCAAGGTCGATTAGACGTCCAAGTAAAGTGTGAGGGAACACTTATTTTTACGAATTGGAGATTAAATAAATTTGGGCACTTGATTACATTGTATTAGTCCAATGCTCTTTCGGTACCTTGTATCTTTATTTTAAAAAATATTTTGATTGCAGTCTTGGTTGATTTTAAGTCTAATTCACCAATATGCAAGAGTGATCATGCACATATGCAATTGATAATTTAACACTCAAATAAATCAAAGTAATAAATAAATTGGAAAATTCAAAATGAAGGCTTGAAGTACTCTCATTTTATGGAATAAAGATCCGCAATAAACATTATTTCAAATAAAGGCTCCAGATATCATCATTTTTTTAAATAAGAGTTTGAAGTAAATATTATTTTAAATAAGAGCTTGAAATGGTCATATTAGTCTCAAATAAGGGTTTAAACTCAACAATTGTGAAGGACAATTTCGTCTTTTTATTTTTTTCCTTTTTTTTTCCTTTTTTCTTTTTATAAAAAACTAAACAAAACTAAAACTTTAAAAAATCTAATTTAATTTTAATTATGTTTGTATGAAAACATCCTTGATCAACCAAAATTTTTTGCCGACCGGTAAGGTTAGGCCCTTATTTGAAATGACAATAACTACTTCATACTCTTCTTTGAGATTGATATGGCCACTTTATATTTTTATTTAAAACAAAATCCATTCTAGGCTCTTATTTGAGAAAATGAGAACACTTCAAATCCTTATTTGAAATTTTCTATAAAAAAAAAAAATGGTAGCAATTGGTCTAACCTCAAAGCACAATAATACTCTAACTAATTTGCCAATATTAGCAAGATGATGATGAAAATGCATGTATAGCTTAAACTTGATTTCTAAATGCAATGACATTCTTATTAATTCCTTTATGAAATTTTCTAGTTTATGAAAACTAACCATAGCAATTTTAATCTAAATTCAACATGATGAACATGTGACATGAGTGTAAAAAATTATGACCTAATCCAACATGACGTGCAATCTAATCTATAGGAGCCTAAACATGCAATCACCAAACGAAATGAAAATAATGACATGGCAACATGATATCGTGGCAACAATAACATGGCAATGATGACATGGAATTGATGCAACTACTTCTATTTGCACGTTACTTTTTTTGTTATTTTCTTTTAAAGTTAAATTAGAAACTACCTAAAATATGATGTTACCTAATGTAAATTAGGAAATAATCTAGATGAAATCTTATTCTAAATTAAGAACTTCCTTTATTACAAAATTGCTCTTAGATATGCAATTATAAAATAAGAAATTAATATATCCTAATATGTAAAGCAAGGTTTTGTATCTTTATAAGATATTTCACTAGTTTTGAAATATTTGTTAGAAATCATGACTGTCATGAAAGCCAATTTTTTTTGTAGTGGTTTTGTAGCATTCATGTGTATAACGACTTTCTAACGGGCATATAACAATTTTCTAATGGCTTTATAAAGTTTAACTTATTTTTTCATAAACTCTTAGGCTACATTTGGTCGTCCGGATTTCTAATTGAGATAGGACTAGATTTGATAGGATATGAAATCCTAGGATTTTTTTTTTATATCCACTCTATTATTTGGTGAATCATAGTATTAAAGTCGGATATATTCACATAATATCATGTACATTTTTTTATATATATAAATGACATATCATTATAAATGAACTTAAATTTTCATAAACGGAGATGGTGAAAATCTCCCGTAACATTATTCTTTAATTTATTTATTTATTTATTTATTTTTCCTCTTTTTATATTATTTTCTTTATTATTTATTTTTTCCCCTTTCATCATTATTTAATAAAATTTTATCAAATAGTAAAATATACTAACATACCTAAAATACAAAAATACCTAAAATATTTAATAAATATAAATATTTAAAGTATAGATTGAATGTTTTTTATAAGATAGAATTAAAGTTGAATATATAAAATAAAATAAGTATAATAAATGTCTATTTTTCATTTTTCATTTCTTAAATTAGAATTCAAATTACTATTTATATTGAGATATAATTTCAATGTTGTTAATTTAATAGATTTGTTATTCGAGAAAAATAATTTTCCTATTATGGACATTAGAGATCCTATCCACCTTTATCACACTTCCTTCATGGGATAAGTTTATCTTGTCTATATCTCTTTTATATCTGATTTTATCATATCCTGAGCGAGCACCAAACGTAAGATATGATAAATCATATCATATCCCAAATTTTATCTCGACTGCCAAACACAACCAATATTATTTTATAAAGGCTATATAATGGCCACCTTCTTCAATAATTACCAATTTATTTGTAATGGTTTCCCAATAGCTCTATCTTTGATTTGAATATAAAATAAAAACTTCAAATCACCTTAAAAAGAGAGACACTAAATTAGAAAGAGAATTTTCCTTCTCTTCTCGTTTTCTTTTCTTGTTAGGTTATACACAACGTTGTTCCCACTCCTTCTATTATTTAGTGCGAAATAAACAAGAAAATCTCTTGTATCTTAGGAGGATAACCGCTAGAGCCTATTGCTCATTCTAGTATTTATGACAATACTTGCATGCATTAAACAATTAATCTTATTTTTATCATCTTTTTCAATAAATTTCTACCAATTCTTATTTTTCTTTCATACTATCTAACATTTATTCAACAACACCTAATATCTTTTTCTTGCCAAAAATCATATATTCATTAAACCCATTTTCCCCTTTTGTCATGTCTTTTGGTGCTCGATAGCCTTGTGCCCTTAAATAGTTGATCACACGGAAATATCATGGGGACGATGCCAATGGCCTCTTTTTTATTCGCTGTGTGACCAAAAACTTGATAATATAATGCTTATTGTTTAAAATTTTGATGAAGATCAATTTTTCCTAACTTGACACACATAAGTTCAGCCTTGCTGAATTTTCCAATTTATGCAGGCTTAGCCCAATTAATTCGATTATGCAGACTTGACTCGACCTTACTCGGGATTCAACCCATTATCCCACTCAACTCGATCAATGAGTGACCCGACTTGAGATTCGACCCGTTGACCCACCTAACTTGATTCTCTATTGACCAGACCAATCAACTAGTCGAATCAGTTGTTGACCATTGACCGGTTGAATCGGAAGTTGACTGGTCGGACCAGTTCAAGCGAGCTTGTGCGTGCGCTTCGTATGCCACACACTTTGGCCACGCTTATAAACACATCCAAGCTCCAATTTGGGTGTTCTTGGTACCTGTGTGCTTGTATAGAAATGGTGTACACTATGGTATATTTATCTTTTTATATTTGATATTTTATGGATGTGAAAATATGTATGAAACCTTAAATACGCTTATTTTTAGGGTATATTTGTGTATTTTTCTATGATTTTGGAAATGCATGTGTTGGTTCACATAAACATCATCACATAAAGATTGTGTAGAGCATTGATTCATTGGTAACATTTATAAGATTTAACATGTATTAATGAATAAAATAATATAATTAGCATGCATGTGATTTTAGTGAGATATTGCCCTTGTTATTAGGTCCTTGTTATTAGGTCTAAAATCACATGTATAAGGTACATAAGAGACATAAAGTTTATATCTTTGATATGAGAGATTTTCAAGGATTCAATCGAATTACAATTGCCAAAGTGGAAGACTTGATCTGACTTGAGAAATACCGATCTCATATAATAGTGAGATGGCTTCTATACTAATGCATGGTCATACTCTCAAATGATGTAATTGTGTATTAGTTTATAAAGGGATATATGTACAGTATATAATAATAGAGTAACTGATCTTAGTGATTCATATACCCAAATGTGATGATTCACAAAGGTTGAAACATATTATCATGGCCGTTATTATGTGGAGAGTATACAACTATATGCCATGTATTTTATCCAAATATGATTACGTGATGATGTCTATAACTCTCTAGATGTGTAGTTATACATTTTAAATTACACAATACTCACATGATGTCAATTATATACATTATTTGTTATTTTAGTCACGTTATTTATAATTGATAACTTCATAACAATTGAGGTTCAAACTTTAAATAATGGAAAATGGATTTTCTATTTGGAATAGAGCTTTTAGATGTTCATATTACTCTTATAAAGGAGATCGGTAGGTCATACTACCGATTGTACAAAATCCCAAAAAGCACATTTCGCTGCTTAGGAAAAGAGCAATCTGATTTGCCTATTATCCATAAAGTATAGAATCACTTGAAAAATAGTTTACCAGCTGACTACATTACTCAAAAGATGATTGAAGCCTTGGTGATTTAAAATTGTGTCTTGTCTAATGTCGATATTACGACATATATGTAATGACTCTTCAACATAAGATATGATGATTTGATGAAGTTAGGAATTATGTCCTAAGGCCTATTAAAAAATCATAAGATGTAATGAATTTTGAACAATAATATGTTCATAATCTTGTGATATTATTATGATCGCTTAGTTTTCAACGGATCTATACGATGCCGTCGCCATCATCACTATTGTTTTACGTCTGACTGCTGTGAGTAGGGCCTAAGGACACGACCTCCCAAACACCTACCACCATTGTAGAGAGAATCACCTACCGAGATTACAAAAAACCCCCAAACCTTTATATATTTAGCCTCGTTCTGGCCAAATAACCGCATCTCTCTACTTCCAGCTAGTACTTGAAAGAAAAGAAAATTCAGACGTGGGAGCCAAACCTTTCCCATGTCAGTCGTATGTAGGACGAAGGATCGGACGAATAAAAAGAACCGGAATATAGAGAATTAGACTATAAATCCAACAATCAAGAAAAGCAAAATGAGGAAGCAACCCTCGCAGCAGACTCCAATTCACTCCACCTTTCTTTCAACTCGACTCTCTTTGACTCCTTCATCAATTCTAGCCCCCTCTTCATATACCCCTCACTGAAGTTCCGGCTTTTTCGACTCCTCCCTAATATCCAACTCAACCACGTTCTTGGTATCTGTTTCAACTTCCTCCAAGAAAGGGGATGGCAATGTCTTCGACTTCTTCAAACTAGAGGTCTCCCCTTGTTCGCACCCAGATCACGCAGATTTAGACTTCATTTCTCGAGACTCCTGCTTTTCTTCGACTGATCCCTCGTCCATTGGTATCTTCGACATGGTAAAGAGTTTTGCTTCTATATCTGAGTATTACTTTTCTTCCAAGTGAGTCAGTAGGAATTGGACTGGTCTACTTAGAAAAAAGCTTTTCATAATCTTAGGGCAAAAAATGAGTTTGTTCCATCAAATTGTTAAATGTTTTTATGGGAAAATGCGAAGGACAATGATCCCTTTCGATTCTCTGCGATGGTTGATGTGTGGGCAGTCCCAAAAATAGATTAGCTTTCGATGCTCTATTTTGCCTCTTTTGTCCTGAGAATATGACCAATCGAACGCGATTTAGGGCGTTGCTTATATTTTTTGTTTTTTGTCACATGGGCATTGCTTATTTCATCACTGAGCTTTTTATGTGAGCAGCATTTCAGTACACTCTTCAACGTCCATGAAAAAAAAACCAAAAGAAGTACGTGTACATATAAATAGAGACTTGAGAAGACCCAATGCTGGAAATTGCAGCCAAATTCAATGCTTCTCCGCTCGTCCCAACCCCCTCCGTCGGATTAGACATGACCTCCATATCTCTCTTTCCTTTTTACCATTTTGGCCAACTCTAGCTAAAAGGGTTTTATCTCTCTTTGCGCATTACGCATATGATTCTGAAACCTTCACCTTACCAATCACATCCCATTTGTAGTCCATGTGACTACTACTCCCACCGACGCAGGGGTTATGCGAACATGACAAAAGAGGAATTGCAGTAGGGGAAAGAAAGGGCATCAATATTGTCGTAGCTGTTCTTGGAGATTCCATTTTCCAATATTCCGAACACTCGAGAATCACGGCCGTCCATCCACTAGCCAGAGCAGCCTCTCCATCATATAAGGGATCAGCCATCCATCCACGACCTATCTCTCTCTCTCTCTGTAAAAGGGTTTTTTTGTCTCTCTTTACGCATTTTGTGAAACCTTCCCCAATGGGCCATGTGCCATTTGACACTAGGGTTATGCAAAGAGGACGAAAGAGGAATTGTAGTAGTGGGGTGGGTTGGGGGGGGGGGGGGGGGGGGAGGAGGAATAGCATCATCATTATAGTAGCTGTTCTTGGAGATTATCATTATAGTAGCTGTTCTTGGAGATTCCATTTTCTTAGACCCCTACACTAGAGAATCACAACATCACAACCGTCCATCCACTGGCCAGAGCAGCCTCTTCGTCAGATAAAGGGTCGGTCATCCATTCACAACGTACCTCTCTTTCTCTATAAGGGTTTTATCTCTCTTTGTACATTGGACAAATGATTTTGAAACCTTCACTGCATGAGCCATGTGCCATTTGTAGTCCATGTGATTACTGCCTCCACCGATGCTGGGGCTATGCGAGGAGGATAAAAAATGGATTGCAACCGGAAAAAGAAAGAGCATTATCATCGTAGCAGTTATACTTAGAGATTTCATTTTCCCACCTGTACACTCGAAAATCACAGCCATCCATCCACTAGCCAAAGCAACCTCTCCGTCGAATAAAAGGTCAGCCATCCGTCCACGACCTATCTCTCTTCGTGCATTGCGTAGATGATTTTGAAACCCTCACCCTACGGGCCATGTGCCATTTGTAGTCCATGTGACTACTACTCCCACCAATGTTGGAGTTATGCAAAGAGGACAAAAGAGGGACTACAGCAGGGGAGAGAAAGAGCATCGCCGTCGTAGTAGTTACTTTTGGAGATTCCATTTTCCCATACCCAAACATTCGAAAAGTATAGCCATCCATCCATTGGCCAAAGCAACCACTCCGTCAGAAAAAGGGAATACCATCCATCCACGACCCACCTCTCTCTTTCTAAAAGGCTTTTATCTCTCTTTGCACATTACATAAAAGATTTTAAATCCCTCACCCTACAGGTCTTGTGCCATTTGTAGTCAATTTGACAGTTACCCCCATTGACATTGGGGTTATGCGAGGAGAACAAAAGAGAGATTGTAGCAGGGAAAAGAAAGAGCACCGTTGTCATAGTAGCTGCTCTTGGAGATTTCATTTTCCCAAACCTCATACACTCAATAATCACAGCCGTCCATCCACTGGCCAAAGCAGCCTCTCCATTGGATGAAAGGTCAGCCATCCATCCACGACCTCTCTCTCTCTCTCTCTAAGAGGGTTTTATCTCTCTCTACGCATTGCGCATATGATTTTTAAACCTTCATCCTATAGGCCATGTGCCATTTGTAGTCCATGTGACTATTATTGTGATATCCGGATTTCGCCCGAGCCTCAAATACGTAACGGTCCATGCCGTGTCGACAAGCTTGTCATCGGAATATGACGTTAGCACCATTCACAGTCACCGTTTCGCCACCACCATAACCGTACCGAACTGTCACTTCTCATCACGTCCTCTCGACACCACCTCATTGTCACATCTTTGCCACATTCTGACAACTCAATCATCATCTAGTCCATCATCTCATTTAAAGAATTCTTCACGAAACGCCACAAATGAGACCAATGTTAACTCTCATGCCAAGCTAGTTCTTCATGCGAGCTGCACCCACCCCCATGCATATGTACACATGCCAAAGAGAAAGCCTGAAAATCTTCCACCCTCACATATCCATGCCACCGCTTCTCCTTAGCAATCAACAAAGGGAAAATGTTGACTCAACTTTGGCAGTCACGTTGCTGCAATTTCACCGAAGTGGCAGAGGGGACGTCAGCCAAGATGCCACGTCTGCTCCACCCATCCCCTCTGCGAGCTGCCACAAAATTGAGTGTTGACTAATATAGTCAACCGGCGGAGAAGCCAAGGCAGAAGTGTGACACCCCTCGACGGCCCCCTATTTGTTAGGGTCACCACAGTTTGCTCACCTTTCACTTTCCCTAATAACATGTCACTCTGATACCATTTCAATTGCAGCGGGTCCACACAATCTGGGGGTTTACATCTTCTAAATCGGTCCCTTGCGCAATCATATAACAGAAGCATATTCAACAACTCCCTTCCCTATATTCAGAAAACGATGCACACCAACTAAACATTTATAGATAAAAGCCGAACACTTTTATTTACTTAAACCAGATGGACATCACTATACTTCAAAAGATTACCAACATCTCATCCAACGGTTGTATACTTAAAGTCCATCGATTAGTGTCGGCGTCCAAAAGTTCATTCCTTTACTATCCTCCTCCTTACAGCCATATCCAACCTCTTGATTCATCTACTGGTGGCAGTGACAGTAGAGGAATCTTATCTATTCTGAAATGTTAATCCTCAAAAAGGGGTGAGTATAACCACTCAGCAGTAAAGATCCACCAAACTACTTATTGCGTCAAATAGAACAATCAAGATATTATAACAAAGCACATATCATTCATGCATTCAAGCATAACTTACCTTGCAGCCATGCATATGTCATCATACCATATGTGCATATACCATCATGCATTCATCATTAAGCATTCATGCATATATCACCATGCCATATGTGTGTATACCACCATGCACTCATCATCAAGCATTCGTGCATATATCACCATGCCATATGTGCATATAGCACCATATAGTCATGCATATTTCACCATGCCATCGTGCATATACCACCATGATTCATGTCATCCATGCTATCAAGCATACATCACCATAAGATCCATTCATGCATTCATGATCGCATTTTCAATATCAAATAGCATTAATTTACTTTCATAAGTAGATCATACATCATGCCATATGCATACACCTATGCATATGATTCATTTTCAATTTTTATCTTTCACACGGATCTCATCAGCTTTTTTTTTTTTCTAGGGACCAATGTTTGCATCCCATAATTTATCGCTCGCATCCAACCAGGCATTACGAGGAACCTCCAGGCATGTATTCAAAATACAACCGGGCATCGGGCACCCCCACATTTCGGGTATCTCATATCCCAACTGGCATCACGAGGTATCCCCTCGGCACATACCTCGGAGGCTTCCGAAATTACGTACCACCATACCACCAGGCACTCCCCTTGTAATTACGTACCGTATACCACCTGTCGCGACCCGATCTCGCCGCCCCTCGAAATGTATCCAAGGTGGGAAAAGGTCGGGTTTAGGGGTACTTGATCTCAAGATCGCGAGCTCTCCCAAGCTCATACCCCACATGACAGCGAATTTATTTATATGATTTAGGTATTTAACAACCTAAAAAAAATATAGGAGTCACTACTAGCCTCATTTTTGGGGGTCGGCTAGAAACCCAATCAAGGGTCGAGAGTATTCCCTCGATTCCTATGCAACCAGATATCTAGGTTCGAGGACTTGGGTTACGCTAATATTGCTATTAGTGCCCTTTCGATACCTAAACAGTATGTTGTGTTTTCCCTAACATGTCCATGCATTTCTTTTTATATTTTCAGGATCGTCAATTATATACTAAATGATCATGCGTGGTGGATTACTTTTATTCTATTCTATTCCTAAGAAATGAAAGGAAAACAAACAATGAATATGAAATTGCAAGACATGAAGTAAACAATCAATAAAAGTAGAAAATCTATCATGCAAACCTAAAAGAAAGTATAAAAGAGAAATATATGGGAAAAAGAGATAAAAACCCGCAACTCATCGGGTTTTATACAACAAATGGAACCCAAGACATATGTCGGGAAAATGGGTATTACATGAAAATGGTCGGAATGGACATCGACCTCCACCATCTTTACGCCTTCTCCATCTTCAAGGTCCTAATCTAAACCTAATCTAAGAAATTTATGACTAGATGCATACAAGTGAAAAAAACAATCATCACAACTAAGATCAAAGCAATTGGTGTAGAACCCATGTATGATTGGCTCTAAGAAAAAAGCACAGAAATCAAGCACTTTATAAAGAGCAACTTTCATGAATTGAATTTCTTGAGGCGTATCAAGTTCAAGTAAAGTCAAATTTATGGCCAAAAAGCAACAATCGCTAAAGCATGCAAATCAATCATAAGCCAGTCAGAGAATGATGCATGATAACTGATTTGTTAAGCCACCTAATCAATGCATGAAAATCATGAAATTTGAACATGACGTAGGGTTAAATGTGAAGAAAAAGTTTGATTTAGACATTTAACCCTAAATCTATGTGCAAAAGGCCACACAAATCCATTAACATTGTGACTTGTCATTAGGAGCAAAATGCATAACGATTTAAATCACTACATGTCAACTTGAATTCTAAGGTTACTTGACTCTAAAAATTCTCAAATTTTAACATGGGATGAATATGGATATTATGGACAGCTTTCATTGAGAATTTATCCTCAAGATCATTATGTATAAGATCACACAAAATTGGTAGACAGTCAGATTCATAGAGACAAGACAGCACTGCAGGTCAAGACAAATTCAGACTTCAAAACTTGATCTAAAAAAAGAAAAGCAAGGCAAATGATGGGCAAATTGAACAAACTAGGCATCGATAGAAAGCTCAAGGTGTCTTTTATGAATTCCTATTAGGTGACAATTGCAATTTAGGTCTTTTTCTAGCTCAAGTAAAGCCATTTGTATAAGTGGTCAAATCAGATCATAACAAGCAGAACACATCAGCAGATTAGTGCTCTTTGCAAGAAGCATCAGGCAGGGCAAATGATGGTCAAATCGCACATATAATATGTCTATGGAAAGCTTGAGAAGTCTATTACAAACCTCTAGAAGATATTAAATCCTAATAACATCATCTACCAGCTCGTTCCAAGGACCGAAGCACATCAGTCAAAACAGGCATACGAATTTCCACATCAGAGCAGAACACAACAATTTTCCAGAATTACTTCCTAACTTTTAAAAAAGATTTCAAGTGTCTAATGATATCAGATTAGGGTGTATTATAGCTTGCTGGAAAGCTAGTCGAACCATCTTCAACTCTCATGAAGGCATCAAACACAGAAAACCACAGCAACCAACTCGTATCAAGTCATTTGCACAAAAGGTCATCCAAAACGGAGCACAAGTCAGAACGAATTTCTAGAAACTAGTGCTAAATGCCGAGCTATTTTCAAGTAGTAAATGACATCGGATCAGAACGTTTTATGGGTCGTTGGAAAGGTCTTTGAGTCGTCTTTAACTCTCGTGAAGACATTGAACACAAAAAAAACACAGCAGCTAGCCCACAGGATCCAAGAACAAAATTCAATAGAAACTCAGCAAATAGCAAGCGTGTCCAACAATCACAGCAGCAGTACTTCAAGTCAGAATTTCAGAACAGTGTGTGTATTTTTGAGATGGATTCAAGCTAACAACTTTCATTTGGGGGCTTTAATACACCAAATCAAAGCTTAAGATATGCACATCGAACTTCTAGCTCATCATTTCACAAGACAACGGCATTTAAGGGTTCAAAATAGAACTAACAGGAACATGCTCATCCATACTCAAAAATCACAGCATCTAACTATAATCTGTTCCAAGCTGAAAGTGAGTGGCACTGGTATCTCCAATGAACAAAGTCTAACCATGTATCGCCTTCCTTAGCTAAAGGCCGAGCTTCGATCCTTTCATGTCAAAATAAACAGATACTCCATAGCTATCCAATTCAAGGACTTCTACATGCCTCGAAAGACCATTTTATTTTCTTCAATAAGGACAAGGCCAACATTGGTTTATTACATCGAATAGGTGGAGGGCATTTCCAAGTTATGGAGCAAATGGTGCCAAACAGAAACAGAACATCCCGAACACGGCATTTATCACGAACAACAATGTGTTTTGAGCCTAATTGTCAAATCAAAGATGTTGTAGCATCGAATATGCATGACTGGCACTCCGAAGTATCAAAGAGGAGCATATGATGATGACAAGTCCAGAAACAGACATGGCTATCAAATTGAAAACACGAGCGTGGAAGATCTATTGAAAAATGACATATAGGCCCGGCCATAGAACGAAATATGCAAAACGAAACATAAGGAACAACAAACAATTCAAAATGGTCACCAAGGAGGAAGAAAGCATTGATTGAGTGCAAACAATCAATTAGAAGATTTAGCCTATAATCTGCTAAAGTCAGAAAAGGATATAGCATAAGCCAAAATACAGCATCAGTAAACATCACCGCACCTGTACTCCTTCGTCAACTCTGTCGCCGCCACTACTAACTACACAGATATGAGCCTCGCAGGCGCAGGAGAGTTACCTGAGAAATAGAACGAAGAAAAGGTCAGAAGCCGTTGCTGTTGATTCTCGGAAACCGAATCCCTGTCGAGCTCCTCGTTAGGCCATTCCATCTTTGATCGAGCGAGCGAGAACAATCCGCCGAACTAGAACAGAGAGAGGTACAGATCGGGAGCGGCTGTCATCACTGGTTGTCATCGCCATCGCTGTCTTCTGGGGCTCGAGAATATTCGGAGGAGGACTGAAAACGGAAACTAGCCGCTCTCTAATTCCGGGCTGCAAGTCCGACGACGGGAACCGGAAAGGTGTGATGATAGAAACGGAGGAGAAGGATTAGGGTTTCCCGATCTGCCACAACCTTCGATTGAATCGGTGAAGAATCAACTTCCCAAGACGTCTGCCTTTCAACAATAATGAAATTGCTCTTCGATCTCGCTTCAAGGATCCTTGGAGGTGAAAAATATCAAATCAACTCCAACACGGGAGCTTCGGAGATGTCCGCCATTCAATGATGTTGAAGCTGATTTCGTTATTGGAGCTTCTGGAACATCAAGAACGCCGAGCTTCGATGTGCTTGTGGGAGTCTATGAAGGAGAGAGAATGAGTGGAGAATCTCAGCAAAAGTTGCAGAGATCAAAGAGAGAAAATCCTCTGAGAGAAGTAGCGGAGACGCTTTGATCCAGAGAGAGAATCCATGGGGATCCTTCTTGCAAGAGAGACCACCGGTGAAGAATTCCTTCGCTTTTGCCCTGTTCGACCGAATGCCGAGGGAAAAATCCAAGAGAGAGATGTAGAGAGAGAATTTTAGTCCGAGAAACTAGATCTGGAAAATGACCCTCCCGAGAGAGAATTCCCCGTGCGAGCTAAAACCCCCCTTTTTCTTTTTGTTTTCTTCTCTTTTTTTTTCTTTTTCTTGTTTTCATTCTTTTTCTTTCTTTCTTTTCTCTCCTTTTTTCTTTAGTTCTCCCTTTTTTTCTTTTTCTTTTTGATTCCTTTACTTCTTTTTTCTTTCTCTCTATATTATTTTTTTGTTTTCTTTTCATTTTCATTTTTTTATTTTTTATTTTTTTATTTTTTATATGTTTTCAAATTGAATGTTTAAAACGCCGACAAAAAATTCCGGGTGTCAACACCACCGAGCATCTCGAAATTCCCGAGGACATCTAGGCATGTATCATAATATAACCGGGCATCCAGCAACCCCACATCCCGGGCATCCCGACACTCCCGGGGCATCGTTGGCTCACACCTTCGACGGTATCATCATCATCATAATTTTTATTCACATTTGTGTCTCAATATCAAGATGACACTTGATATAATAATGCTAATGATTGGAATCAGCTTTTTTAAAATCATATAATATGCATTGGGAAAAATGTTATTTGATGCAATGGTTTTGAGAAACTTCATTGAATTCATGAAAATCCATGAATCTTTTCATATCATATGATATGCATGAATATCACCACATCATTGCACGAATGATAATCCAAGATATCACAATTTATATAGCAAATCAATAACCTGTAAATAGAACAGTTTTTCAGCTTAAACAGAATGCGTGCTGTTTATGAAAAATTCTGGAAAATTAGTAAACGATGGTATTTAATTCTAAAAATTTTAAAAATGTAGATAAGATCTAGGAAAACATATTTCGTGAAGAACATCATATCAAACAAGGCTTCACAGAATACGTACAGGTCCATGTATCACCAAAAAAGGATTTTAACATCATCCATGCATAGTTTTGAAAACAATTTTGATTAAACCCTTAAATAAACCCAGAAAATTATGAAATTTGGACACACTGTATTTAAGACCTAGAGGTACAATTTTTATGAAGAAATTGTAGTCCAATTTGTTCTGGATTAAAAGATAAAATCGATTTACTTTTCTTATTCTCGGTATCGTTTTCCAGATCTACCGTGTTGAAGAAAAATCGTTTCCTTGGTCATTACTAGTCTATTTACTCTGAAATTTCAGTATGTTGTTTCTAAGAATATTATCTACAACTTTCATTAATGACACATGATCAAATTTTAACTGTATGATTTTGTAAAAATCCCGAAATCATACTAGGTCGAAGCAGGGTTTTTCCCAGATCCAGTTTCAAAAGACAACGATTTCACCGACCTATTTTTGTTCATTTCCTCTAAATTTTTTATATGTTGTACCTCAAGAAGTAAAATATAACTTGCGTTAATAAATCAAAGTGAAATTTCAACAAGAAGGTTACTTTACAGACCACGAAACCACTGAAGGTCATTATGATGAATTCCAGATCTAGTCTCTCCAACGAAAAATCATTTTACTAACCATTTCTTGTTCGTTTTGCCTCAAATTTTAGTATGTTGTTCTTCAAGGTGTTCTCTAAAAATTTCATGAAGAAATTGAAACAAGATTCCGACTAAAAAGTCACATGAAACACACAAACTTAAAGATGGTCAAACTGGTCTTTCCAGAAACAGCATGCATGACCAACGAATCTCTCTCCATAGCTCCGAAATTTCATCCCATCTACTACAACCAAGACTTACCATCTACTACACATACACACAGCAATGCAAAGAGTAGGTTTTAGGACTTCACTTGCCTCTAAACCAAGCGAACACAGCAAGTACGAACGGAGGGCGAGGTGGACTCGACGGCGGCAAGTCTTCTTCCTCCTCTCTCGGCTTCACTCTCTCGCTCGCACGAACACTCTCTCTCGGTTTCAATCCCTCTAGCCATCCGCCCCTCTCTCCTTCTCTCTCTTAGTCTCTTTATTAGCTTGCCATCATTGGTTTTTGCATGTAGAACACTTGGCTACAGAGGGGCAACACTTGGCAAGCTTTTCTTGCCACTTGGCATTTTTGCCACACACATGATGGGCCTTCATTTGGCTGGGCTTGGGCCTTCACGGGCCGGTCGAATGGGGGCTGGTGTGGCTTGGTTGGACGGGCTTTGGGCCTAAAAATCAGCCCACCCTCTCCTATTCCTATTCCATTTAATCCCCAATTAAATAAACACATAATTTCAGCTTATAAGGTCACAAAACTTTGTAATTTAAATCAATAAAATTCTACTTATAAAGTGCACCCCCAAGAATAAGATTTCTATATCAATTTGCACCTTAATAAAATCCTTGGGTCACTTGTAGACACATCTCCATCCAAACAATTGTCCATTACAATGCCCGGCATTAATTTAGTTGAAATTCATTGATTCAATGGCTGATTTATAATCCAATGGCACTTCCGTCACCTATTGATGGTTCATGGTATATCCAAGGGTTATCATGAAATTTTAGGATGCCACAAGAAGAGAAGACTGCCTCCTATTCTTCCCTCGGCACCCACCATTTCCTTCATTTTTAGCAATGTTTTCAGCAAACCTCAACCTGAAGACTCTCATAGCTCAGTTTGTCTATGGCACCCCGAAGTGCCCAAGGTCACCACATCTTACCGAAGAAGTACCTTAGTTCCTAGGCTTTTTTTTTTTAAACGGTCCCAACGTGACTCATTAGCGGAAGCAAAACTTATATCGCAATCTCTCCTTCCAACAATCATGATACAATTGCACACCACTAAACATTATAAGAAAAGATAGAGCCAAACACTTTTATTTACATATTTTCATAATGGATTTTCTTGGGTCGGCACATCAAAAGAAAGGCCAAGACTTTTAGCTACACTCGGCCACAACCCTAAAAAGAAACACTCGACCCACTATGTCTATCATGTAAGATCCCCCATCAACTAGTGTCGGCTACTTTCCAAAAGGTTGTAGCTCCTACTTCTCACGCATGGGCCCTCACACCCATCCCGATGCATCAGGCGGTGGTGGTGGCAACATCCCTCGCATCGCCCCATCTCGTCGAACGTAAACCGATATGAACTCCTGAATGACAAGGCCCTCGGTCAGGCCCACGTCATACATCACTAAGGCGCGTACTCGAATAAATGTCAAACCAGGAATGGTGGGAAAGTTAATCTCCACGCACTCGACCTCCACAGCCGAATGAAGGCCGTAAAAGCCGCCCCGCATGACAGCAGGAAGCGGCATCCGGCTAATATGAAATGTTGGTCCTCGAAAGGGTGAGTACAACCACTCAGCAGGTAAAGGACCAATAAACCACTCAATGCATCATGCCCCACACTCATCACAAACATAGCATAACACATGTCATTAAAGCATCCATGCACAATTTACCTTGATATCATGCACATGTCATCATACCTCATGTACATACATCATCATGTCATACTCTTACCATCATCATATCACATGTACTATCATCATTACCATGCATCCATGCACTCATCATCATCATCATATCACATGTACCATCATGCCATAGGTGCACATACATCCATGCACTTACCATCATCATATATCACATGTACCATTATCATTACCATGCATCCATGCTCATATGATCATCATGTCATAGGTGCACAAACATCCATGCACTTACCATCATCATATATCACATGTACCATCATTATTACCATGCATCCATGCACATATCATCATCATGTCATGCATATACCATCATGCATAATTCAATTTCAATTTCTCAATTTCATCATTTCATTTTGAACCGCCACATTTCTCTTTCTCGAGACCAATGTTTGCATCCCACATTCATTACTCGCACCCCACCTGGCATCGCGAGAACCATCCGGCACAATACCTGCCAGGCATCCAGCACAATACCTGCCAGGCACCTCGTATCCCAACTGGCATCACGAGGCATCCCCCAACTCAATACCAGCCAGGCTTCCGTCTCCCCCACTCTTTGGGCATCTCGAAACTCCCGAGGACCCTCCGGCATCTGGCCATTCCAGGCCACCGGGCAACCGGTCGTACCCTTCTAGCTAGGCATCCCGACACTCCCGGGGCATCGTCGGCTCACACCTCCGACAGCCTTCTCACTTATCTCAATTCACATCTTCAATTATAGTTCAATTTTAACATGGCTAGTGATGTGATGGCAATCAAGATCATTTTCATCCTTTGATTCATACATGCATCTCCAATCATCATCATACATGCAACAAGACACAATCATTCCTAACAATACAATTCATGGAGTCCATACAATTTAGAATAGTCCATTTATCATGCCTTTTTGAAGTTTACTAAATTCCAGCTTGTACCATTTTAGAAAACATTTAAATTAAATATCCATATGATTCTCAATAATCATGAAATCAGGACATATGATAGACAAGACAATAAGATAACAATTTCATAAAACACATGTCCAATAGAGTTTCACACAAGAAGATATAATTCACACAAATACAGCATGTAATTTCGGATAGAAACAGATTGTGCAGTTTTTGAACTAATTCGATTAAAATATCCGAATGACCTCTGAAAATTATGAAATTTTACCAGGTTATATTTAAGACACTAAAGTAGATTTTTCATGAATACATATAGGCCAGATGCGTTCTAGATAATTTTCTATAGGCGTCCGAAACTCCTGTTTCTAACACCGAAACATCCAGTATAGCTATCTCAGAAATATCTAGTTTTCACCCACTTCTTCTTCTTCATTTCCTCTGAAATTTGGATATTTTTTACTTCAAAAGGTCCCCTACAACTTTCATCAAGGGATCTAAGTGAAATTTCCAAAGAATAGTCACCATATGGGTCCAAGAAGTTTCGGGTGTCCAGTACCATATTCCCAGATTTACCGTCTTCAAGAGAAAGTCGATTCACTAGGCTACACTTGCTAATTTTACCTCAAATTTGAGTATGTTATTCTTTAGGATGTTCTCTACAAGTTTCATGAATAATTTGAAGGGAGATTCTCGGTAAAAAGTGACATGCAGCACACAAAACCATCAAGAGGTCGACGAAACCGTTCCAGATCTAGCCTTTTCGTAGAGGATGGGTTTCTCCCCTTAAAAATCAGCATTTTTGTCTCAAATTTTAGTATGTTATACTTTGAGATATTTTCTACAACTTTCATGGAGGAGTCAAAGTCAAAATCGAACTTGAAACATGCATGCAAGCCTCCACAAGTTTCTGGGTCAGGCAGTTTACACGAAATCAGCAAGCTTTTTCAAGAACAAGTCACACTCTAGCTTCGGTTTTGCCTACCCTAAACATCCGAGATCTACCACCAACCAATCACACATGTAAGACACACATGCAAGAGCAGAAATCGATCCTAACTTGCCACTAAAATCAAGCGGACGGCGGCACACGAACGGCGTGCGGGCGGACGAACGGCGAGCTCCTTCCTCTCCTCCCTCTCGGTTCCTCTCTCTCTCTCTCTCTCTCTCTCTCTCTCTCTCTCTCTCTCTCTCTCTCTCTCTCTCTCTCTCTCTCTCACTTGGACAGCAGCCCTCAACCAGCCACTCTCTCTCCCCCTTTTATTTCCCTTAAGCCACAATCATTAGTAATGATTAGTAGCCACCCTTGATAGCCAATGCATGAAGCCTCCCTCTTGCCACTTGGCATGGCTCATGCAAGATGGGCTTGGGAGTATTTGGGCTGGCCTCCCCTATGGCCGACGATAGCCCATTCGTGGGCTTCAATGGGCCGGCCATCTTGGCCCATCAAAATCCATACTCTTGGGCCTAAGGCCCAACCTAATTAAACCCACAATTTCACTTTCAATTATTCATCTTTAATTCTTTCTTTTATAGATTTCAAATTTTAAATTTCACATGGCCAAAATCTTGTAACATTTTATCCATAGGAATTTAGTCTATGAGGTGCATGGCCAAGAATAAATCATTCTCATTAATTTATGCTATAATACTAATTTAAAAACTCATGAACACAAGCCTATATCACTTAGTCTTAAGAGGAGACTAATGGCTAAAGCATAAACCATAGGTAATTTCATTACCTAATTATGGGCTTTAATACACCTTAGAGCTTGTCTTGAATTTTTGGGATGCCACATTGTCTTCTTCGCTGCTTGACACCGGCCACCTACACCGCCCCATTGCACTGCCATCTCACCTCATCTTCGCTGCCGGCCAAGGATCTCACCACTTCGCCATTGCCCAACTCACGTCGCCTCGCTGCTCCGCCATAGCTCACACCGCCGTCTCGCCGCCTCACCACCAGCCGCACCACCAGCTCTCACCCTGCAGATTTAGGGCAAGTGGAGGTCCTGTTTCTCTATATTGCGTGATATTGCCGTTACTTGGTTTTCCATTCTAGGAACCGACAAAATTTTAGGCTCGGATGCTTCATGCTACCATTGTTTTTGGGTCTGTTTCTTAGCAACTCGAGCTGGAATCAATATTGACTCATATAGTCGTGCATGGTGACGACTGTCAACACTAGTTCAGGTTGTAAAGTTGTGGACCTTATCGATCGTCGATTAGTTACTACTAGTCTTCCATAGGTTGAGTCGTTGCTGGTCAGTCCGGTCCTAGTTCGGTCTTGTTCAGACTTGAGGCAAGTAGTGTGTAGATGGTACGAGAGTAGTCGAGGCCATAGCCATTCTAGTAAGCTAGACCACGCAAGGTTTCATAACAACTAAACGGGTACTGTGGTATTAGGACAATCCTTTGTGGTTCGTCTAGTGTTTAGGCGCTAGAATTCCTTAGGCAAATAGGTTGAATGGAGTTGATTTCAGAATAGCACGGTTTCAATTAGGATAATGGCCTTAGTCTTATGCATCAGTAAGTGGTTCGGTCTAGATATGTGGAATGGCATCAATAGAATCCTTAAGTGCTGCGCCATGGATTGAATTGATTTTGATGTCGTTGATCCATCGTTGCAACGATGCCCTAGGTGTCGGGATGCTTGGAGGGGCATGAAAATGGTGTCCTCTGGATGCTTGAGGAATGTGATTGAGCCCCCAAGGTCCTCACGATGCCAGGTGGGGTGCGAGATGCCTGGAGGGGTGTAACACAATACTCTATGGATGCCCGGGGACTAAAATAAGAACCCGGAGGTCCTTGTGATGCCAAGTAGATGCGAGATGCCTAGAGGGGTACAACATGGGTCCCTTTAGAAGATGGCGGCAGCTAGAACCAAAGTAGATACTATTATTGAATTTCTCGAACGTCTAGTTACTCCCTGATGTGTCATTTTTTGGAGTTCCTTTAGAATTATGGTAACTTGAGCTATATCGATTTCCCACATTGCTTGTTTCAGATTCCGTCAGATGAGTAGTGGTAGACCTATGTAATATTAACAGGCTTTCATTTGTTGAGTGGTTGTACTCACCCCTTATGCGATCATTACATTTCAACACGTGACCATGCCTCTCCAACCCACATCTTCCACTACGCTCTATGGCATCCCCACTGATCTCACTTGGGATCAAGTGGAGCACGTGGACCCTGACTTCCCGGATGTTACGATCATTCATATTACGGTGATCCTGATGGTGGATGTTGGTCTCACAACGAGCCCCGTACTAATGGGGTTCATTGTACTATATGCCCGAGTCAATGGGCGTACTGTGGGGTCACTTCCACTCCCGGATGACGATGACGATGGTACTAGCGGGGTTGAGTAGGTGAAGGGCCCGGGGAAGTGAAGGTAGCATTTTTGGGACAAGACTAGGATGTGTTATGAAGATGGCCGTGTGAATAGACTATAGGATGGTTGGGACAGAATTTTGGGATAGCCAGAAAAAGGAACTTTTTGGCCTTAATGTACCGACCTAAGTCGTCTAAAAATATAAATAAATAAAGTGTCTGATTTTATATTTTGTGTGCATCGATTTAAGTTATAATGGAGTTATCATTATACGCTTCTGCATAAGAATAATAGAAATAACCACGAGACGTCGTGGTGGCCCTAATGGGCTAAGGGTCGTCACAATTACTACCCCCACTAACGTTGGGGTTATGTGAAGGGCACAAAAGAGGGATTGCAGTAGGGAAAAGAAAGAGCATCATTGCCGTAGTAGCTATTCTTGGAGATTCCATTTCCCCAAATCCCATACATTTGAGAATCACAACCATCCATCAATTGGGCAAATGAGCCTTTATGCCAGATAAAGGGTCGGCCATCCATCCACGACCTACCTGTCTTTATCTCTCTCTAAAAGGGTTTTTATCTCTCTTTGTGCATTGTACAAATCATTTTGAAACCTCCACCCTATGGCCATGTGCCATTTATAATTCATGTGACTACTACCCCCGTTGACGCTAGGGTTATGTGAAAGGACAAAAGTGGGATTGCAACAAGGGAAAGAAAGAGCATCATTATCACAATAGCTGTTCTTGGATATTCCATTTTCCCAGATCTTGTACACTCGAGAAGCGTAGCCATCCATCCACTAGTGAGAGTAGCTTCTCTGTCGGATAAAAGGTCAGCCATCCATCCACAACCTCTCTCTCTCTCTCTATCGGTTTTATCTCTGTTTGCACATTGCGCAAATGATTTTAAAACCTTTACCCCACATGCCATGTGCCATTTGTAGTCCATGTGACTAAGGGTGTGCAAAAGAACTGAGACTTGCTCGAACTGCCTGAAACCAGACCGGAATTGCCGGAAACCGGTGGTTCTTAAGGGAATCGGTGGGTACTGGTCCGATTCCCGATTCCATGGGCGGATCCGCCCACCTGCCCACTCGGACCGGACCGGTTATATTATAATAATATATTAATTTTTAGTATTAAAAAAAATCGAAATGAGCATATCTAAAATTTAGGGCTTCAATCACCATTTTGTCTCAATTCACTACTCTCCTACTCCATCTCGTCTCTTTTTAGTTCAAAATCTCCCTGAGCTCCCTCTTCCTCTCCAATTCACCTCCGGATCTACTCATCTCCTTTCAAGTCCTAGTTTGAACTAGGCGAAACAATGAGTTGATTCTCTTTTCCCCCCTTAAACTTGAACTCTCTCTCCATGTCATCGCCATCCTCGTCACCACCTTCGCATCCACTGTCACTATCATCCTCTTCGTTGTTGGGCTCATCCCGCTTCTACCTCCCCTCTTCCTCCTCCCCCTCCTTAGGCCTCCCCCCATTGTCCTCATTTTCAGAGACAAGTGCGAACTCTAAGTCTAAGAATGGCTCATCATCCCCATTGTTCTCCTCATTGTCAGTCTTGAGGGAGGAGCGGGAGACGGCAGAGGCGGTGGTGAAGATGGTGGTGGTGGTTGGGATAGAAGCAGCATGAGGGTCGTGACCACCGCCACCACAATGCTAGTACTTGAGAAGAATAAAGCTACCATGGTCGGGAGAGCCAAAATAAGTAGATGCGAGGAGGGCGAAAAGGGGAAGGCATGAAGGTTGGAACGGTTCTATGGATCCACCCGGGAACTGGATTCGACCGACGGTCCGATTCTCGGGTGGATCCATGCAGCTAGCGGGCGGTTCCCAGTTCCAATTTTTCGGAATCGGTTCTTAGCGGGTGATTTTCGGTTCTAGATCGGAAACCGCCCACTCAGACTATTCACACCCTACATGTGACTACTGTGATATCCCAATTTTCCAATTCTGGTTTCAATTAAATAAGTCGGGCATTTCATCTTCGCGTCTATAACTTTCTTCTCTGAGTTGGCCACTCATGAGATAACTAGTCTATCAGGTGAAGCCGTTAAGGAATCTAAACGCAATAGACTTGAGAATTCGACCAGGAAACGACTGCTCGACCGTACTAATCTGCAAGGGTCATTACGGCACCAAAAGATTAGAGACCGGAGATAGGTCGATTCAACAGAACCATGTAATTCAGTGTGGGTGATTCCACCTAATTGCACAATTCTTGTTGATCGGCACTAGACGGATTTCTCTATCGTTTTGGTACCCGTGTTCGTATTTGAAATCTCGAGATTTCTACGACAATCGAGAGTCGCCGATGTGTTGAAGATGCACTTTGTGGCTTAAAAATAATCAACCACAGGTCAATTACACAGAAAATTCCTAAATGCTACCTGGTAGATTATGACTCGCTAAAGTCGCGCCAAATTGAATTTAACCTTGAAATTGAACTCGATTATAGAAATTGGAAGTTCTGTCAAGTCACAATTCATTTTAGGAATGTCGACTCATCTCCAGAAGATTTTTCTACAATTCGAGATTTTTGGTGGAAAAGCAAAGTAATGCCGTTTTTGTTCGGGATTGTCAGAGGGCCGTTTTTAATCGAATCTTCAGAATGCAAGTTGGATCATTTGACGAGGAAATGTCATGAGAAGGCCGAGGACACATGGGTTGATTTAATTGAGTTTCAATTGGATGGAATTGAGTGAGAATTGATTGAATTTGATGTACAAATGTATGAAATTCGTATACCATGGGGGGAGAGCTATTTTGCACCTTTTGGCAAGGTTGTTGAGGAAGATTGAGGAGAGAGAGTGGATGATGTCATGTGATGTCATGGTGGGGGCAAAGCAAATGAGGTTTAGACAAGTGTTGAGCTCTAGTGAGCCACCAAGGAGGCCGCCTCTTTAGCAGACCATCTTCTTCCTTCATTCATGGCTTTCTCCATGGTTGAGGCTTAGGAAAAGCTCAAGAGAACCAGAGGAAACTGAGCTCACCAGCCCCTCCATCGTCGCACGCCCGGAAGGCCATCGTCGGTCGTTTTTCTCCCTTGTTTTCCCCTCGTTCCAGTTTCTACTCCAACTGACCTTTCGTCAAATATTCAAGTAAAAAGTAGTCTTCCCAGTCGAATCAGCCATCTCTCCACCCATCGTTGTCACGATAACATCCAGCCCGTTCCGGAGCATCCCGTTGCTCACTGGAACGATTCTCCGATCGTCCTGAAATCCTAAGAGAAGCTGCCGCTCGCCGGACTGTCTGGTTCTGCCCTGCTCCGCCTGTTCCGCGTTTTCTTGTTGTTTCGCCCCTTTCCGACCCTTCCTTTACCCATCCCAACCTCCTATAAGATCCCCAAGACCCCCGGGAGTTGCCGGTTGCCAACAACCCCCTTGCCGGAGCTTCGATCGGCCCGTTTTCGCCGTTGAAGTTGCTGGTTTCTTCTCTGCAGTTTAGCCTAAATCAGAAGCAGAAGACAGAAATAAGTTCCAGACTTCGAGGCCCGTTTTTAGTGTCTTCCCGGCCTTGGTTGGTGTCGCCGCCTTGAGGTTTATCACCCGCTTTGGCGTCGCCTTCGCCGTGGACTCGCCGGAACGTTAATCCGATGCGTTTATCCTCTAATCCTTGCTTAGTGAGTTAATGACACTTAAGGAGTGTTTATATTAGTCTAATTTGGTTTAGGTGGTTAGATTAGATTATTTTAATGTAAATTAGATTAGTTGTATGATTAGCTTAATGGATGTTTAATTAGGGCTAATTGTGTGATTAAATTAGTGTAATCTTGTTTAAGCCATAATTAATTATTTTTAATTAATTAATTATTTCGAATTTATAAATATTATTTTATTAAATTATATTATTATAATATAATATTTCATTATTTAATTTTTGGGATTAAATTTAATTATTTAATAATTTCGAAAATTTTGCCGGGATGGCCGGTCGTTAGAATTTCACGCTGATCGCAACAGTGCGGTCGATTTGTGTTAATTGTAAGCTTAAGTTGAGTGATTGATGGTTATGGTTAATTATTCCAAAAGTGTGGAATTGAGTGATATTGATGAAGTTTTGGTATTTAACTTGAAAATACCCGATGTTGGCTTTTGGCACCGTAATTGGTTGGTAGGTCCAGTTTGTATCGATTGATTGAATGGATGTTTTGTGGGGATTTATCCCAAAGTTGATTAGTGTTAGTTTTGATGGGAAAATGATTGTGAGAGGTTGTGAGTTGAACCTAGAAAGCCACTAAATCTAAATTATGTTGAGTGGGGCCATGATGCCACTACATATAACATTGCCGAGTGGGGCCGTGATGCCACTACATAAAATATTGTCGAGTGGGGCCGTAATGCCACTACATATAGACTTGCCTGTAAGACCGTGATTGAGAGTCGAGAATGAATAGTCATAATGACCGTGTGATGATTTCGATGACATGCAATCGACTAAGTCGATTGATCGTTGAATCGATCCGAGTAATTGAATCGTTTGGATGATGTGGTTGTCAATATTTATTGATTAAATTGACGTGTAGGAAGGAACTGAGGCGAGGTAAGTCCTCTATCCTATTTGTGTGGCTAGAGCGCCCTGAGGCGTATTTTCTTCCTAATTGAGTTTTAGAGGGTAGGACTCGCTGAGACGTAGTCTCATCCCGGTTGTGGGATAATATTTCAGGTCCCTAAATGACGGTCGTGGAGGACCATAAGTCCTGGAGTTCAGAAGGTGGAGACTGAAGAATCGGCAAACGTGTCTAACAAGTTGGTCATAGGACAGTTCCCTTTTTGTTGAGCCTGTCTATTTTGTAGACAATCCAGTGTTGTATATAAACCTATGCGTTTATAAGAAAGCTTGTTTGGTTGTGATTGATTGCCTGCTTTTCTATCCCAAGTTAAATGTTGTCAGGGGAATTGTTTCGCTTCCGCATCTGTAATAAAAATGAATGGGTCTGCGACGCGTCCTGGGAAGTCGCATTTCTATCGACCAGAGGGGGATGTCCGCGTGCTCAAGGTTCGGGGCGTGACAACTACTACCCCCACTAATGCTGGGTTATGCAAAGAAGATAAAAGAGTGATTATAGCAGGGAAAAGAAAGAGCATGATCGTCGCCGTAGTTGTTCTCAGAGATTCCACTTTCCTAGATCTCGTACCCTCGAGAATCACAGTCGTCCCTCCATTGGTTAGAGTAGCCTTTGTGGCATCCAAGAATTTCAACGAATCCTCGGATAGGTGACGGTCATGACCAATCGATAAAAGTACCATCGAACTATGGCATTGGTATCAATTACGAGTAGTAATCCGTATTTGTTTATTTGTTGGATTGATATGATATGTTTAGCAATGGACTGATCAACCGTGTAACAAAAGAAAATCTTTGGACTTTGATCGACTAATATTTTTATTTTAGATCCGAAGGGGTGGAATTTGGTCATGCATGAGGAACATGCATGCTGAAATTTAAGAATAAAATTTTGAGGAGTTGGACTGCACGCAAGAATTTCGGCTATACATTTGTTCTTGAAGCAATTGAATTATGGGAATATAAATTGATTCATTTAGAAAACAAAGTGCTTCATAATTATGGCTTATATTTTAAAGACCATGGGCCTCTGAGTTTGGACTTTTGGCATCAAATTTTTCAGGCCCAAGCAGGCCCAAGGAGCCTCTAAAGCTGCCGATCGAAAAAGGGGGTGGGGGAAAAAGAGATAATCGAACAAGGGAAAATGCCACTCACCACTTGTCCGCGGTTGCCTTAACCTTCTTCCACTTGTCCCTTCCTTGAAGCCATTTGCCATCTACATGCAAAAATTAGCAAAATAATTAAACAAAGAAAGCAAAAGCTTTCGGTTTGAGCAAGGGAGAGTGAGGTCGAGAGAGTGAGTAGGCAAGCAAGTGAGAGAGAGAGAGAGAGAGAAAGAGGGTGTGCAGTGAGCCGTCCAAGCATGTGAGGGCAGAGAAAGAAGGCCACCCTCCGCCCATGCTGTGTCCAAGCTGCCACCGTTGACACCACCAATCCTCGTCACCAATTGAGCCAAGCTAAGATCCCCGAACCCCTGTTTTTGGCTAGCAACCGAGTAGGAAGACTTGAGGCAAGTAGAAGTTCATTAATCTATGTTTTGCTTGCTGTTATTATCTAGTGAGGAGTTGGTAGGTATGAGAAAATGAGGAATTGAAAGCTGCATGTTGATTTTGGACAAATAAGATGGAACTAGATCAAGAAACTAGGTAGAAACATAGCATGTTTTGGTGGATTCAGTTTTTGAATTGAAATAAGAACTCAAGGATCTAGCTATGGTGGATTTTTGGAAGTGAAGAGGCTGTAATGTGGTGTAATACACTTGTAAACACTTGGCTGTGGACGTTGGATGCTTTTATAGTGGTTCGACTTAGATCAAGCCTACATCCACTCTCTCACGCTGACAGCCCACTGGTTGGATTTCACTAAGGATCAAAAGAGATGTTACAGTCTTATGTCCTTGACTTTACAGTGTAGAGACTCTACTACACTTCTTAAAAAGTCTCACAAGTGTTTGATCTTTCTTTTGAGTACAAATAAAGCTCTATGATTGAAATAGCAAAGAACTAAGAGCTTCAGACTTTGGAATTCTTCTTTCACGAACACACTTGAATAACTTGAGCGTCTTCCTTTCATACTCCTTCATGCCTTCACGACCATTGGCACTTTCCAAAGGAGTTCTTCCAATCTACCCGTTGGACAGAATCAATCAATGAGATCTCGAGTCATTTAAGGAATGTGATGATAGCCCACCAATCATGCTCGCCCATACAATCAGCATCTAGGTTTCCATAAGTAGAACCTTCCAAGTATATTTTGCCTTTCAACAGATCTGATTATCCGAATTGATTCCAATAAGAATAATGGATCACGAAGTGCTATCTCCAGCCGTAAGATCTTCTACAAATCGTGCAAACCGAATCCTTGAAAATAAACTTGCATTTGGATAAGTCTTCTCTTCGTCGGTCTGGAAACTGTCAATGAGAGTAAACTTTGAGTCTTGAGTCTTGTGGTCTTCAGACTTTGATGATAGAGTCTTGAATTCTTCAAACTTTAACACTTGAGTCTGAAAGTCTTCAGACTAGACTGATGGAAACGTTTTGTCAATTTCAAAATAATGAGTTTTCTCCAACACTAGCAACGACACCACCACCACCACCAGCAACACACCAACAGTGGCACCTTCGCCCTCTTCTTCCTCCTCTTGCCCTTGCCTCTTATATTTCCTGCCACTTCTTGCTTGAGCAACAATCTTAGTCTCTCCTTGCTCACCTAGTCGAGCAACTACGATGATGGCCAAGCGATGGTGGCCGAGCGATGGCGGGCAAACGACGGTGGCCAAGCGGCAAAGACAAAAGAACCCTAATTTCAATCCACATATGAGCTATACGGCGTCATTTTTTCAAGGATGTCCACGTATGATGGCAAAACGACGTCATTTAAAAGCCACTGCAACTTTTTTTAAAAAAAATTAAAAGCCACGTAATTAATCTGACCGGAATATCTTGTCGGTGGTACTAAAGTGATCGTTTTTCCTCTGATTTGGCACTTAAGTGATCCAAAATAAACTTTTGGCACCAAAGTGAGCGTCGTATACAACTTTTGGAACTGATAGTGTACTTATCCCAACAGATTCTATCCAATGGGTTGATTGGAAGATATTCCTCTAGAAAATGTCAATGGCTAGTGTGGCGTGAAGGAGTATTTAAAGGAGGTCATTTGGTCAAGTTGAAATGGGGAACATGAAAATTAGAATTCCAAAGTTTAAAACTTCTCCCAACTACTTGTCTTCTTCAGTGGGAACGTGAAAATTAGAATTCCAAGGTTTAAAACTTCTCCTAACTACTTGTCTTCTTCAGTGTGCCTTACAAATTGTAATTAAGAGAGAAAATACAAAAAGAGTAACTTAGTGAGTTAGAAGGTTCTATCACTGAGCATTTGCATTGACAAGTTGTAATTCTCTATCGATACTATAGTAAAATCCAATCAATAGGCTATCAATATGTAAGAGTGAACATAAGTTTAATTTAAGCTAAATCACTATAAAAATCGTGTGCAATCTTCCCTTCCCTTAACTCCCTTTACTTAAGTTTGTTGCAATATTACAGGTTATTGTAGAGTCTATTCCATCGCATAAGAGATTCTAAACATATACCAAGAGTCTAGTGTTTCACGAATCTGATTTTGTTTCTCACCCATACGTTATTTGCAACTCATTCTATTCTGCAATGATTTGTTAAGATTTCTTTTAAACACTTATTCAACCCCCTCTATGTGATCTTACTAACATTATCAATTGGTATCAAATCCTTGTGCTCATCTTTTTGAAGTGTTTTTACTTATGAGTTAAAGATCTTCTATGACTAATATCTTAGCACTGGGACTCGTGGAAGGACAAAGCAACACCAGGCTACCTTATTTTGATAGAAAAAAACATAGTGTGTGAAAAAACAAAATGAAGACATTCTTAAAATCTAGAAATTCTCTAGAGTGGGATGTTGTGGAAAAATGAATTAATCCAAAGGTTGCTTCTGCTTTCAACAAGGGAAAATAAGTCTTAACAAGAATGCTAAAGGAATTGATCAAGCAAAAATCACAAAGAGATTGGCTTTTGATGCAAAAGCCATTTATTCCTTATATTGTGCTTGTCTCCTATTGAGTATAATAGAATTTCTTCATGTGAAATAGCAAACAAAGTGTGGGATAGATTTCATGTCATTTATGAAAGAACAGATCATGTAAATGAGATAAAAGTGAACATCCTACTTGACCAATATGAATCATTCGAGATGAAGCTTGGAGAATCTATTGGAGATATATTTAGTTGTTTTATAGAAATTGTAAATGGTTTAGCATATCAAGGTTAGTCAATTTTTGCCCCAATTAAGGTCAACAAACTTTTGCGAAGACTCTCAAATGACTGGAATCATGTGAAAACTTCAATCTAAGAGATACATAGGATTATGCCACTCTCCGTTGATGAATTGATAAGCACTCTTCAATCTTATGAAATGGAATAAATCAATGATAGAGGATCCAAAAGGTAAGAAATCAATTACGCTTAAGTCTAATGCTGATTTTGATTATACAAACTTAGACGATGATATAGATGATGAGGAACTTGCTCTCTTGATCAAGAAATTCAAAAAACTAAATAGAAAAGGAAGGAGATTCAATTGAAAAAAAGCAAAACAAACAAAATTTCCAAAAAAGATCAATGGAAAATGACGAACCTAGTAAAGATGTGATATGTTTTGAGTGTAAGAAGAAGGAACACATCAAACAAAACTATCCCTTGCTGAAAATGAAGAAAGGAAAGTATGAGAAGTATAAGAAAGCTCTAAAAGCAAAAACCTGGAGCGACATGAAATGTGAAGAAAGTAACGAGGAATTTGTAAATATTTTTCTAGTGGCTCACTTAGACTCAGAATTAGAATTTGATTCAGACACAGATTCCGAAATCGAGATAAACCATTTTGAGATTCTGATTAAAGTGTCCAAATATATAAATGAGTTTTGTTTAAATCTTAAATCCTCTCTTAAAGGGATCTCCGAACTAAAGAGGGAAAATTCTTAACTCAAACAACATGATATTTCTTGGAAAGAAAAGTTTGAGAGTTTGAAAAATAATTTTGATGATTTAAAGGAAAGTTGTTATTATCTTTCCAAATAAAATGAGATTTTGAATTTCAGATATCACTACAAAATTTTCAAAAGGCTCGAAAACTTTAGAAAAAATTCTTTATGCTCAAATTCCCTATTATAACAAATGTGGTGTGGGTTTTAATAGAAAAAAGTGATCTTTTGATTGATTTTCCAAAGGTCGATGAAAGATTTAGACAAAGACCTCCTAAACTTGTTTATAAAAATCATTTTCATAGAGTTTTTACAAAACTTGTTGTTTGAAATGCTCTTAAATGTTCTAAGTGTGAAGACTCAGAAAAATTGAAAAATGAATGTCCTAAAGTCTATAGACCTGTTAAGTAAGATTGGGCAAAAATAGTATTTACAACTAAATCTTGAGGACCCAAAAAAATTTGGGTACCAAAGAAAGTTTGAGATTTCTTTTTGACTGTAGGTTACTATTAAAAAGAAAAATAAACGATACTTGGACAGTGGTTGTTCTAGACATATTACATGAGACTCAAGTAATTCAACAAATTAGAAAAAACAAAAAGGAGGAAATGCTTCTTTTGGTGGAAACAATAAGGGAAAACTTATTGGACATGGAATAGGTTCAAAATCAACTTCCAAAAGAATGTTTGTTCTAGAGACAATCAAGACTTCTCTTAAACCTTCACCGATCAAAGACATAGCAACATTTACCTTCTGGACATAAATCCAGAGAGTTCTCAATGACTTATCTCAATTCAAGATGAAGCAATTCTTGACACCGTAAGTTAGGACACATCAGAATGAAGTAGATTGTCAAACTATCTTCCAAAAAGCTGGTCCACGGTCTCCCTAAAATGGTGTATCAAAAGTCTGTGCCGTGTACTCCATGTACCTTGGGAAAATAGGTAAGAAATTCATTCAAATCCATAAATCATGTTTTCACTAACCACATCTTGCAACTTCTTCACATGGACCTTTTCAAACCTACTAGAACCCAAAGCATCAATGGTAAGAAATATTATTTGGTAGTTGTAGAAGACTACTAAAGATATACGTGGGTTTCTTTTCTTGGCAAATAAAGTAGAAGCATTCTCTTAGTTTTTAAAGTTTGCTAAAAAGGTTCAAAATTAGAAAGGTTATGCTATTTGCAGTATCAAAACTTATCATATGGGAGAACTTGAAAATCAAGATTTTACAAGCTTTTGTGATGAAAATGATTTTCAACATGTTTTCTCTTCTCCTTACACTTCAAAACAGAATGGAGTTATAGAGAGGAAAATCGGTCTTTACAGAAAATGACTAGAACTTTATTAATTGAAAGCAGAATCTCTTCTCGCTTCTAAGTAGAAGCAGTCTCTAACAGAGTCTTTCTAAGGCCCATCCTAGAGAAAACCCTCCATGAAGTTTACAAAGGCAGAAAGCCAAATATTTCTTATTTTCATGTTTTTGGTTGCAAGTATTTTATCTCGAAAAATGCAAATGATTGTTCGAGTAAATTTGATGAAAAGTCAGATGAATGGATATTTCTTAGATATTCTACGGCAAGCAAAGCATATATAATCTTCAACAAGAACACACAAAATTTTGAAGAATTAATGCTTGTCATGTTTCAAGAAGTCGACCAACACCAACAAGATCATACTCAACTTGAAGAATCTAAGTTAGTTTCAAACTAAATGAAGTCTAAGTCTCCTAAACTAACCCAGCTTTCTATCGAACAAGATCAAGTTAGAGAAAAGACCGAAGAATCAACATAAGCAGAGACTCAGCAAATTCTTGAAGATAACGACATATTCAACAAGAATTGGAAACATAAATCAAGTCATCATAAATATCTCATCATTGGCAATATAGAAGAAGGAATCCATACCAAATCCAAGGACAAAAGAGACTCAACTACTCTTGCTCTTATTTCTAAAAAGGAACCAAAGGGAGTAGAAGAAGCCTTAACCGATGAAAGCTAGATAGAAGCAATGCAAGAAGATCTTAGGCAATTCAAGATCACTAATGTTTGGGAGTTGATTCCAAGCCAAAACGAAAATCTGTAATTGGAACAAAGTAGATGTTCAGAAACAAGATAGATGAAAAAGGGCAAAAGAACACTTCAAGTGTCTTAACTTTGCACAAAGGGATACTTAAGTGCCATAACTTACGAAAGGTACACTTAAGTGCCAAAATCGAAGTAAAATGGATCACTTGACTGCCAATCCGGCCAAAATCCGGCCAAAACGCTGACGTGTCAATTTTCTGGCAAAGCGAGTGCGAAACGACGTCGTTTTAATGCTCACGTGGCAAAAAATTTAATATAAAAAATAATTTAAAACTAAATTTATTTAAATATTTAAAAATATATTAAAATATTAAAAATGTTAAATTTTAAAAAAAATTAAAAATTCTAAAAAATTCTAAAAATTTTAAAATTTTTTTAAAAAATATAAAAAAAATTAATTTTTTTTTAAAATTTAGAAAATTTTAAAAAATATTGTAAAAATATGAAAAATTTTGTAAAAATTTTGTAAAAATTTATAAAATTCTATAAAAATTTATAAAATATTAAAAATTAAATAAATTAAAATTTAATTAAAATTTAAAAAATAAAAAAATTCAAAAATTTTAGAAAATTTTAAAAAAATTCGAAAATTTTTAAAAATATTAGAAAATTTTAAAAAAATTTTAGAACATTTTAAAAAATTTTAAAAAATTTTAAAAATTTTTAAAACATTTTAAAAAAATTTTAAAATATTTTGAAAATTTTTTTAAGACAAGGAGGCGGGCCCGGCCAACCCTCCCCAACCTTCCGGCGATGGCGGGGAGGCGGCGGCAACGAGGGCTCCGCCCTCAGCCATTGGCTGCCTTTCTCCTCCTCCTCCTACATTTTTTTAAAAATAAAAATAAATTATATTATTATTTTGTTTTAAATTTAATTTAATTGATTTTTCTATTGTATTAAAATTCAACTTATACCAAAATAACGTTGTTTTGGCCGATTTAAGTGCTCTAATCTGGCCAACACCCGAAATGACGTTAATTTGGTGCTGACATGGTAAAAAATTTAATATATAAATAAATTAATTTTAATATCAAAATAAATTTATTTTAAAATTTTAAAAATAAAATTAAAAAAATTAAAAAAATTTGCAAAATTAAAAAAGTTACAAAAAATAATTAAAAAAGAAAAGAAAAGGGAGGCGGTGAGGGCTGAAATTTTTTTTGTAGCTTTTTTAAGTTTTTGTAAATTTTGTAAATTTTTAAATTTTTTGTATCTTTCTAAAAATTTTTGTAAATTTTTTGAAGTTTTTGAATTTTTTTTAAATTTTATGTAAATTTTGTAAATTTTATGTAAATTTTGTAAATTTTTTATAAATTTTGTAAGTTTTTTGTAACTTTCTAAAAAAAATTGCAAATTCGAAATTTTTGTAAATTTTTAATTTTTTTGAAATTTTTTTAAAATTTTTAAAATTTTTTAAATTTTATGTAAATTTTGTTGATTTTTTCTAAATTTTTAAAATTTTTGTAAATTTTGTAGAATTTTTGTAAATTTTTTTATTTTTTAAAATTTTTAAATTTTTTAATGTTTTAAAGTTTCTAAATTTTTTAAATTTTTTAAAAATGTTTTAAATAAATTTATTTTAAATTTAATTTAAATAATTTTTATATTATTAGAAAATTCAAATGATGTCAAAACGACGTCGTTTTGGCCAAATTCGAGCTGACTCAGCTCTCCGGCGAGACACATCAGCGAGAAATATTAATATTTTAATGCCATGTATGATTTCCGTCCAATTTCGCCGAAGATGGCACTCAGGTGTCCCACTTTTCTTAAAATGTGGCACTTAAGTGTACCTTTCGTAAGTTATGGCACTTAAGTGTCCCTTTGGCCAAAGTTATGGCACTCCAGGGGTTCGCACGTCGATGAAAAAGGTAGAGTGACCAGAAACAAGGCAAGACTCGTAGTAAATGAATATACACGAGAAGAAGGAATATACTATAATGAGACATTTGTACCAATAGCCAGGTTAGAAGCTATAAAGCTTGCATATGCATATTTTCATAACTTCAAGTTATTCTAGATGAACGTGAAAGTGCCTTCCTAAATGGTTTCATCCAAGAAGAAGTATACGTGGAACAACAACCAGGATTTGAAAACCCTAGAAAATCAGACTTTGTCTATAGAATGAAGAAAGCTTTATACGGTTTGAAGCAAGCACCTCAAGCTTGGTATGAGAGATTGAGCAAATTTATGGTGAGTAATGGTTTCAAGAAAGGTATAGTTGACACAACTTTATTTATCAAAAAGGAAGGTAAATATTTTCTGCTTATTCATATATATGTAAACGATATCATCTTTGGTTCTTCTGATGAACTTCTGTGCAAGAAATTTTCCAAATCTATATAGGAAGAGTTCGAGATGAGCATGATGGGTGAATTGACATTCTTTCTAAGTCTACAAGTCAAACAATAAAATGAATGAACCTTTATCACTCAAGAGAAATATGCCAAAGATGTCATCAAGAAGTTTGAAATGGAGAACTATAAGGAGACTAAAACTCTTATGTCAAGCTCCTCCAAACTTGACAAAGATGAAGACAAGAAAGAAGTGAACCAAAAGATTTACAGAAGCATGATCGATTATCTTCTCTATCTTATTGCTTCACGGCTTGATATTTTATTTAGTGTGTGAATGTGCACTAGGTTCCAGCTTATTCTAGAGAATTACATCTCGATACTGTTAAACGTATTATCAAATATATTGCAACTAATCCAAAGTTAGGTCTATTGTATCTGCAAGAAGAAGACTTTACTCTACTTGGATACTCAGATACTCAGACACTAACCTAGCTAATTGTAAAGTCGACAGGAAAAGTACGTCCGGGACATGCCAACTCTTGAAACAAATGTTAGTGTCCTGGTATTCTTAAAAGCATAACATTGTGGCACTCGCAACAGCAGAAATAGAATATGTTGCTCTTGGTCATTGTTGTTCTCAAATTTTATGGATCAGGCAACAACTAAGAGACTTTGAATAGAAGAATCTTGCACTGAAATTAGATGTGACAACACAAGCACAATCAATCTCACCAAAAATCTCATTCTCCATTCAAAAGTGAAGCATATTGAAATCTAGCATCATTTTATAAGAGACCATGTACCAAATGGTGAAATCAACATTCAATTCATTGATTCAAATAATCAACTGGTAGATATTTTCACCAAGCCCCTAGAGAAAGGTTCATTTGAATTCATTCGTGAAAAATTGAATATTACTTATACCTTTGGTTAAAGTCTATGCAAAGCAAACTCGTCAATTCAATCTTCTGGAAGAGATATCCTTCTGAAAGCATTTTCGGACTCAGGTAGTTATATTTCAAATTTTGGCGCGCAAGTTTCCTTCCTTCTCGAACAAGTATGAATATTTTAATCAAATTTTTACTTGACATTTATGGTTTTTGGAAATTGTTATCACTTCCTAATTTTTCGGATTCAATATTTCCAAAAATTTTACAGTTACTTTTTAAATTTCCAAAAAGGAAGTTATTTTCTTCCTTGCGTCCATTCATTTGCCTCGATTCAGCTCCTTTAAATAAACCAACTAGTTTTCTTCTTTTGACTACAAAATCTTTCACAAAACTTAATCTCTGTAAACTCTCTTTTCTCTCTCGTTTTCAATCATCTCTTTCTTTGCAAATCCCAGCCTTGATCACTGGCCATCATGTCTTCAAAATCCTTTAAGTCTATCTCAATCTATTCATAGTTGAAGTCATCCTACATTGCCAGTCATGGGCCTCATTTCATAAAGGATATTCAGACACACTTTGATATCACAGGAGAAGAATCACCGCAGAGCACAAATCGACCGTCTTTAAAGGAAGAAGTCACTTAAGATGCAAATCCCATCTTGGTAAGGAAACTCAATGTTCTCCTTAAGCATTATAATTTCTTAAAGAAAGGAGGGAGTCTTATGGACTTTATCACAAATTTCTTGAAAGAAAATCGGTACAGAAACGAGACAATATTTTCAAAAACCATGGGGAAATGGGGTTAATGAAACCTGGACAAGTGGAGGAGGAGTTTATTGCCTTTTTAGCTAACCCTAGATTTGGAATGGAAAGTCAAACTGAAAGGAAGAAGGAAGATGACGATGAGAGGATGTTTAAGAATTTCCAACCCAAAATGGGTATTGCTATTGAGATTATTGAGTCTAAAGAGAAGTTGTTTAGGTCTAAAAAACACAAAAAGGTTTGTGCGCAAATATTGAACAGCGTGTTATCAATCCTCGCATGGTGGACTTTGATTTTCTAGATTCAATCAAAGTACATTTGAGGAAAAAAATTTCTAAACTTCAAATCAAGAAGTTTTGTGTGGAGTCATCTGATACTTATTGTGACATCCTGAAATTCGAGCCCTCTAAGGGATGAATAAATGTGAATTTCGTCAATGTATTGTTGGTTGATCTTACTCGGAATTAATCACTCCTGAGATACTAACTTAAAGGGAAAGGTTAATGAGGATAAAACTCGTATGACTAAAAGACTCGACTTGGGAAATGACTTGACCATAAGACTTGCGTGAGAACGATCCTGTAGATAAGCAAGCCGATTTCAAGGATGACTGGAAGTCGATTCGCAGACAGAACATAATGGAACGACAGGTGATTCCGTTTACCGTTATCGAAACTGTGAACAACTCTATGTCAATTCTTAGTAATTGTGTACTTTGAAATAAGAATCTATCCTCCATAATTTCATGTAGTCAAGGATGTCCATGCGTCGAGATGTCTTAGACGTGGTTTGACACGAGTCGATTACGCAGGAGTCCTCGGAACCACCCGTCAGTTTGAGTTGTACCCGAAATGGCATTGGGTGAAATTAACATGGCATGAGGATTAAAAATTAGGCTTTGAATTATCGAGAATGTTCGGGACGGACTTTGGATGAAGTTACCTCAAACAGTCGACAAAGTAGTTAAGCTGAGCAATTGGAAAAAGGGATTTTCGGACTAAGATAGTGAGGCCATGAGGAAGTGGGCTGGGCCAAGCTAGTGTGGGCCTTAGGCCCAAGGTGAGACATCCACCATGATGGGCCCAAAGCAAGCAAGTGAGCCCATTGGGCCCAAACCAACTATTCATCTTCCAAGCCCACGGGCCATTTCTTAACCATTTCAAGCCCAACCAATTCCCAAGCCCATTCTATTCATGGCCAAGCCCAATTCTTAGGCCCATCCACCAATTTCAATCCAAGGTCAGATGTGTAATTTGTGCAAGGTGAAATGACCAAAATACCCCTAGTTGTAGGGAGAAAAAGGCTAGAGAAGAGAGAGAAGAGGTGATGTCATGCATGGGGAATTGAAGCAAGCCTTCAATGGCTTTGATGAGGCCTTGGTATCCCTCACATCACTCTCTCTCTCCCCTCATTCGTCTCTCCCTTGATGAAGCTCTCTCTCCCTTGTTCTCCCTCTCTTCCAGTTTATGTTGCAGCAGACCCTCCTCCAAAGAGCTGAGTTGATTGTCAGTTTTCCGGACAAATCAGCCTCCATGCCACCCACCATTATCTTCAGGACATCAGACCGTCCGCCTGGACCTCACCTTTTGCTGATCTGAGCTGTTGTTTGACCCGCCGACCGGCCAGAAGCCAGCGACAGTTCGATCGCTTGAAATTGTTCTGCTCCAAACTGACCTTTCGTCAAAGATCCGAGTTAAAAGTGGTCGTCCCGTACGGCGACGCGAAGACACCTGTTGCCGAACCGCCTGGTTCTGCCCTGCTTTGCCTATTTCGACTTTGCAGCCCATTTTCTTCCATTCTAGTCGTTCCTTTGCTCATCCCAACCTCCAACAAGACTCCCAAGAACCCCGGGTGTTGCCGGTTGCCATCCACCCTCCTCGCCAGAGCTCCGCCCAAGCTATTCAACTTGTTTTCTCCTCCGGCAAGGCTGTTTTTCAATGTTTTCAAAGGGAGTCTGAGCTATGGTTGCTGTGTTGAGCTTGGGACCACCTTGGATCGTCATGGTAGAGGTCCTAGAGCGTTGTCTCTATCGTCGCTCCTACGTCGGTTTCTCTGGCCCGCTTAATGAGTGAGTTTAGCTCCTAATCCTTCAATTAGTGCCTAAACTTGCTTAGGGTTGGTTTAGTTAAGGTTAATTCTTGTTTAGGAGATTTAATGAAGTTGTATGAGCCTTAAGATAAATGGTTAAATGGATGGATTAGATTAGTTTAGCTTAATTTCGCTTTATTTGTTTAATTGTGCTTATGTGTTTAATAAGCTTGTTTTGCTTAATTAATTGTTTGTTTGTTTTAATTAATTTTTTGTTTAATTTCTGAATTTAATTTATTAAATATTGAATTCTGGAAATTTACTATTCACGTGACGCAACACTGTTCACAAATTACCGTTCACGTGCACTGTTCACCCGAGAGTGAAAAATTGCATTGTTTCATGTGTGTTGATTTTATGAAGTGAATGGATGTGTAAATGCATAGGCATCCGCATGAATTGCGTGATGATTTGTATAATCGCATGATGTTGTGGGTTAAATCAATGAAACTACCAAATTGGGAATTGGTTGTGTAGTTGAGCCGTAATTCAGCATTACCACCTTATCTAGGTTGTGCAGCTGAACTGTTATTCAGCATTACCACCTATTATAGGTTTTGCCCACTGAGCTGTAATTCAGTATTACCACCGAATTGGGAATCGGTTGTGCAGCTGAGTCATAATTCAGCATTACCACCGAAATTGGAATCGGTCGTGCAGTTGAGCCGTAATTCAGCATTACCACCTTACTTAGGTCGTGCCGCTGAGCTGTAATTTAGCATTACCGCCAAAGATTTAATAGGCCGTGCTTGCTGAGCCATAATTCAGCGTTGGGATTTAGTAAATGAGATGACCAAGAGATGGTCGTGATGACATGTAATCAACTAAGTCAATTGATTGATAGCTCGATCTGAATTGATGCATTGATGTGTGAAATTGTTATATGCATTAATTATATGTGTGAGCGAATCACATCTTTTATGGCGCACACACATGAATTGATAATGTGTAGAGTGTGGCAATGACCAGGTGAGATCGCTTGTGATGCGACTCGTATGTGATTAATGAAATGTATCATATAATGGCTATGTGCATTGCGTGTATCGTGCTGAATTATAATGTGCTGAGTATGGCATACCAAGTAAGGTTGTTTGCGAATCGACTATTGGTTGTTGCTTGTGGTGGGATAGTTCTAGATAGATACCCTGAGTTGAGTTGGTGTACTAACTGGGGCTTAGGGGTGGAACTCGCTGAGATTTGTATCTCACTAATTATTGAATAACCATTTTTAGGTCCCTAATGTGAAGAGTCAGGAGCTTGAAGCAGAAGGGTCAGGAGCATAGGTGACTCAATAGTTCTTTATGACATAAGCCTTCTGTATAAGCTTGAAGTGTTTATAAAAGTGTATTTGATTTGAAATTGGTTGTCCTGCTTTTCTATCCCATGTATGTCGTTGTTAGGGGATTAGTTAATTCGCTTCCGCATGTGCAATAAAATAAAAAGGGTCGGCGACGAGTCCTGGGAAAGTCGCGAAATTCTATTGACCACAGAGAATTGTGCACGCGCTTGAGATTCGGGGCATGACACTTATCCTGAATTAAGTGCCTATTTTTACTCAAACTTGTCTGTTTAGGATCCCACACATATTCAATTCATTGTATGTGAGAAAGTGTTTGATGTTCATATTGATTTGTTGGCTGATATTCTAGGAGTTGAAAGAAGTGGTTTTATGTCCATAAAAGCCACGAATGATGAAGTAATTTAGTTTCTAGTGAAAGATAAGATTCCCAGGGGAAGTATAACCTATTCCAGGATGTCTATTTCAAATATTTTACTTTATAAGATTATCATCAAATGCATCAGACCAAAGGCTACCTCCAAGACTAATGTTTCAACATTTGAGACCACAATAATGTGGGCCATTTACAACGAAGTTGCCTTCTCTCTACCTCACGCTATTCTACTACACATGTACAGAAGAGTAATGAAGGAGAAATGTCAACTTCCTTACGCAGCATTGATAACTAGGGGTGTGCAAAAGAATCGGGACACGCCCAAACCGCCCAGAATCAGACCGAAACTGCCTGGAACCAGTTGTTCTTAAGGAAACTAGTCCAATTCCTGGTTCCATGGGCGGATCTACCCACCCGCCCATCCAGACCAAACCAGTTATATTATAATAATATATTAATTTTTAATATTAAAAAAATTAGAAATTAGCAAATCTAAAATTTAGGGCTCCAATTACTATCTTGTCTCAATTCACTATTCTCTCTCAGTTCAAAATCTCCCCGAGTTCCCTCTTCCTCTCCGATTCACCTCCAAATCTACTCATCTCCTTTTGAGTCCTAGTCCGAACTCGGCGAAACAATGAATTAATTCTATTTTTCTCCCTTGAACTTGAACTCTCTCTCCACGTCATTGCCACATCCATATTCACTGTCACTATCGTCCTCTTCGTTGTTGGGCATGTCCCGCTTCTACCTCCCCTCTCCCTCCTCCCCCTCCTCAAGCTTCTCCCCATCATCCTCATCTTTGGGGATGGGTGAACTCTAGGTCTAAGAACAGCTCATCGTCCCCGTTGTCCTCCTCATTGTCGGTCTCGAGGGAGGAGTGGAGACGACGGAGGCGATGGCCAAGATGGTGGTGGTGGCCGAGACGGAAACATAGCGAGGGTCGCAACCGATTGAAGGCGAAAAGGGAAAGGCGTGGAGGTTGGACCGGTTCTATGGATCCACCTAGGAACCGAACCGGATCGGCGGTCTGGTTCCCCAGTGGATCCACGCAACTAGCAGGCAGTTCCCAGCTCTAATTTTTTGGAATCAGTTCTTAGCGGGCGGATCCTAATTCTAGGTCGGGAACCATCCGCCCGGACCATGCACACCCCTATTGATAACTAAGCTCTTTCAACATTTTCATATTCAACCTCCTTCTAGCCTTTGCTCTAAAACCATCCTTCCTATGCAAATTGAACAAAATGAGATTAAAGGATCTTTGATGTTTTGAAACTTATGAAAAAGGAATCTGCTAATTTGATTAAGAAAGAAGTTGTAGCTAAGAAAAAGAGGAAAAGAAAAAGTGTAGTCTCTCGTACCCCAAAAGAAAAAAAAATGTCCTTTTGTTACGAGATGAGGATGAGGAAGAAAATGAAGACGAAACTATCTTTGATATTGTGGTAAATATTGCCATGAGAGACCCTGTTACAAGTATAACGGATTCTAAAGAAGAAACTAAAGAAAGCAAGAAAGAACCAGAAAATGAAAGTGAAGAAGAAGAAACTGGAGAAAAAGAAGGAGAGGAGGATGACCCAAACGAAGCTGAGGAAGATGATGATCATAATAAAGAACAAGATCATCCTAACAATGAATGAGATGATGCAAGGGAACATGCTAAAGATGCTGCTAGAAATAAGAACGAAGGAAATGATCAACAAATCAGTTATAAAGGTGCTGGAAAAAGAAGTATTCCAAAAGGTGGAGATATTATTCCTCATACTGAAGTTACTAAGACGGGGGGAGTGGGTGAGAAAACTCCTTTTCTAGACCCGATCGCAAAACCAACCATAAGTGATGGTATCAATTGCTCTCCATTAGACACAGAGGACATTTACGTCTCTCATTTACTTAAGGAATCTCTTGGAGCTAAGAATCAACAGGCTGATGTTTAGGGAGAGCAACATATTTCCAAAGTACAAACTGATTTTCCTTCAAATTTGGATATCCCTCTAGTGCACTTTGCAAAATCTATTGTTCAAACCGAACTAGATTCAAACTATCCTTGGATAGTCGAACTCCTTCTAGAGATTGAGGCACAACAATATGAAATAGAGGTTGAAATCCAAAAGTTGCATGCTCTCTTGGTACTACCGTAGAATCTCTTAATAGGAAGGTACAGTTCCTTGATGACAAAGTTTAGACCATCAACCAGTAAGTAGTTCAGAATTTGGCTAAGATCGAGACTGTCTTTGATTAGTGCCTAACAAAGCTTGAGGAGACCATGTAGAATTTGGAAGATTTTCATCTTGTTCATGTTCCTAAAAACCCCTAATCTTTCCTAAAAACTTCATTTATGTTTTTGTGCTAGTTTGATTTCTCTTTTTGATGTTGACAAAAAGGGGGAGACTTTGCAAATTTTAATGTTTTGGTGTGTTGGTGTGCTTTTTGTGCAGATTTTCACGGATTTTTTAGTTGCAATTGCTTTCAATAAGTATTATGCTTATCTACTGTTTGCTTATTCATAAACTCTATATCTTGTGCTACTAAAGTGTTGTTTTGCAATGTTGTTTTATAAATTTGTATGAAAGTTTTGGGCAAAAGAACGCTTCAAGTGTCATAACTTTGCTCAAAGGGACACTTAAGTACCATAACTTATGAAATGTACACTTAAGTGCCACATTTGAAGAAAAACGGATCACTTGAGTGCCACTCCGGCCAAAGTCCGGCCAAAACGCCGACATGGCATTTTTGCGGCGAAGCGCGCCCAAAACAACGTTGTTTTGCACGCTGACGTGGCCAAATAATGTAAAAAGGGCATTGTTTTGAGCTGACATGGTAAAAAAATAATGTAAAATAATTAAATTAAATTAAAAATTAAATTTAGTTAAAATATTAAAAAAATTAAATTTCAAATTAAATTTAGTTAAAATATTTAAAAATAATAATTTTAAAATTAAATTTAGTTGAAATATTAAAAAATTAATAATTCAAAAATTCAAAAACAATTAAAAAATTATTTAAAAAAAGGGGGGGAGGCAGCTGAGGGATCAGCCCTCAGCCACCATCACTGCCGGGAAGGGCCGGCGACAGCGGGGGGAGGGTTGGCCGGGGTCGCCAAGCCCTGGCCAAGGGCCAGTGACCACGACCAACCGACGGTGAGGGCTGCGACCCTCGCCGGATCTATGGCTAGTGGCGAGGGCTCGCGGCCCTCGTCCAGATCTGACGAGGGTCGACGGCCCTCGCCCAACCTGGTCAAGGGCTGCCGCCCGCTGGGGTGACTCCCGGCGGGCGGCGCCCTTGGCTCCGCCGGGCAAGAGCCGTCGACCCTCATCGGATCTGGGCGAGGGCTCGTGAGCCCTCGTCGCCTATCGGCCAAGGTCGCCGGCCCCTGGCCAAGGCCCGGCGACCCAGGCCGACCTTCCCCCCGCCGTTGCCGACCCTTCCCGACGGCGGAGGCGACGACGGCTGAGGGCTGATCCCTCAGCTGCCTCCCCCCCCCCCCCCCCCCCTTTTTTTAAAAATTTTTAAAAACTCTTCCCAGTTCACATCAGTACCTTGTGGAAAGATCGTATCCTTTGAGGCTCTCCACCAAAACTTTGCATTTCCCTCCAGCTGGTACTCTGCCAAAACTATTCTCTCAGCATCACTGCAGTCCAACAACCGGAAAATTCGTTCCATTCCATCGATCCATTGTTCCGCCTCCTCAGGACTTCCCATTCCACTAAACTTAAGTGGTTTCAACTTCAGAAATTGTTCCACTAGTCCTTGAGGGCGACGTTCCACTCCGGGTTGTTGCTACACTTGCTTTTCCATCAGATTTCCAATATTGGCCAATGCCTGCAGGATATCTTCCATTCGGGGTTTAGCCCTTGCAGCAGAGGCTTCAGCCCTCGATGGATGAGCACTTCCAGCTCGTACCATGACTTTCCTGCAATTTACCAAGCATTGCCTTAGGAATAATCTGAGACTCACTGCCTCCATTCAAAGCAACTACTACTACTACATAAGTAACATATACATGTTACTGGTACCTAAAGGCAATTCAAAATAAACTGCTAGGGATCTACGAGTGAATTCTCATCACCCGTTATTCAATTATTTCATTTTACATCCTATGGTGTGCATCATTCTATCCTCATTTCCATCTGAGGCTCCTTATCACTCCAAATAAACCATGGCTCTGATACCAAAACAGGCTGTAGCACCCCTCGACGGCCCCCGATCCGCTAGGGTCACCACGGTTCGCTTTTCCTTTTTCTTTCCCAAATAACGTGTCACTCTGATACCATTTTTTTTTCAGTTGTAGCGGGTCCATACAACCATGGGGGTTTACATCTTTTACTAACGGTCCCTTACGCAATTTACATAACGGAAGCATATCTAACAATCCCCTTCCCTACATTCAAAAATTGATGCACACCTACTAAACATCTTATATAAGTTAAAACCGAACACGTTTATTTACCTAGAGCAGATGGACATCATTCATCGGTACATCAAAATGCCATAGTTTTCTATACTAGGCTATACTTCAAAAGATGACCAACATCTTCTCCAACGGTCGAATACTTAAAGTCCATCGATCAGTGTTGGCGTCCTAAAGTTCCCTCCTTTGCTATCCTCCTCACGGTCACATCCAACTGTTCAAACCATCTACTAATCTGAAATGTTGGTCCCCAAAAGGGGTGAGTACAACCACTCAGCAGGTAAAGAAATCCAATAATCAACTCAATGCATCATACAAATCATACATGCATTGCAGGCATTACTTACCTTAAAGCCATGCGCATACTATCATGCATCATCATTACAAATTTCAACACATACATGTGTATCATCACTATATCATACATGTCATCATCATCATGACATCATCACATTACACATGTCATCATCATGGCATCATCATCATCATCATCATTGTCATGCATATCATCATGCATATCATACCATGGGTGATCATCACATCACATCTCATCATCACTATCATGCATATCATCATGCATATCATACCATGGGTGATCATCATATCACATCACATAACATCATCATCATTATCATGCATATCATCATGCATATCATACCATGGGTGATCATCACATCACATCTCATCATCACTATCATGCATATCATCATGCATATCATACCATGGGTGATCATCATATCACATCACATAACATCATCATCATTATCATGCATATCATGCCATGAGTTGATTATCATCTTTATCTTTCAATTTTGATCACCATATCACCCATTTCTCAAATCATCAATCTCATCATCAACCCTTCGGACAGAAACCTCCGACAGGGCTCATCATCCCACATTTTACACTCGCATCACATGCGAGAAAACCTCTGGGCATGTATCCAAGATACAACCGGGCATCCGGCCCCCCACATTCCGGGCATCTCGCATCCCAACTAGCATCACGAGGAACCTCCGGGCATGTATCCAAGATACAACCGGACTTCTGGCCTTTACCCTTCTAGCCAGGCATCCCGCACCCCAATCCTGGTGTCGCGAGGCATCTCCGGGCATGTATCCAAGATACAACCGGACTTCCGGCCCCCCACATTCCGGGCATCCTGAAACTCCCAGGGAATCTCTGGAATTACGCCACCAGGCCACCAGACAACATCCTCCACCACAACCTCATTCTCATCCACATTTATCTTTTATCTCAATTTAACATGGCAGTTTGGCATGGCATCAAACATATCACACTTGCATCTCAATTCACATGTCATGCACATGTCATAGCTTAATCACATAAGCATTTCAATTCACATGTCATGCACATGTCATAGCTTAATCACATAAGCATTTCTATTCACATGTCATGCACATGTCATAGCTTAATCACATATGCATTTCAATTCAATACATGTACAAGGACCATGTCATAGGCATATCAAGACTTAATCACCTATACATCTCAATCAAATACATGTGCAAAGACCTCATCACACATATGCTACCCAAATACAATTGAATCCATGGCCAAATAAAAATCCATTATATTTTATTATTATTTTATTATTATTTTATTATTTATTATTTAATATCAATAATTTCCCAAAAATCCAAGAAGTATTTAACAAACCCATAGGATGATATTTTCTTGCAAAATTCGTGGCCAATTTAAAATTTTACCAAATTCCACAATTTCCCCAAAACATCCTATAATTCTCGGATTTAAACCAAATGCACAGTTTCCGAATAAATTTAATTAAAATATCTATTCGGCCTCCAAAAATTACGAAATTTTACAGGGTGATAGCCAACACATTTTCGTACATTTTTCATGAAGAACTCTAAGTCAAATTCTTTATAGATTAATTTATACAACTCCACGAAGCTTCTGGAACCTCTACCGTTTCGTCCAGAGTACATATCACCGAAAAACTTAGGTTTGACCCATCTAATCCCTTTCGCTTCCTCTAAAATTCGAGTATGTTATGTATCAATGTGTCCTTTACAAGTTTCATGAAGAGATCTAGGTTAAATAACCAAAGTATGATCCTCTTTTAAGTCCTTGAAGTCTCGGGTGTCTCGGTATACTTCAACAGAATCAAGCATCTCCAAGATCTAGCGGATTAACTAGGCTACACTCCTTCATTTCTATTAAATTTTGAGTATGTTGTATTTTAAGATGTTACCTACAACTTTCAAGAAGACAACGAAGTCATATTTGCATCACAAACCAACATGCAACCAAGAATCCAACAAGAGGTCAGTGAAAACATCACAGATCTGGGGTCTCCGTAAGATGAAGCTTTAGCCCCTTAAATCTCCATAATTTTCCACTAAATTTCAGTATGTTATACTTCAAGATGTTATCTACAACTTCCATGAAGACAGAGAAGCCAAAATCGAACTCCAAACATGCATGCAAGCTCACACAACATTCTGACTCGAGCGGATTCATGCGAAAACATTCCAGATCTGACATCTCCGTAAGATGAGATTTTGACCCCTCAAATCTCCATCATTTTCCACGAAATTTCAGTATGTTACATTTCAAGATGTTAGCTACAACTTTCATGAAGACATCGAAGCCAAAATCGGACTCTAAACACACATGCAAGCTCAAACAAGATTCTGACTCCAAACAGTTCATGCGAAAACAATGGTGCAAGAGTAGAAAGTGGATTCCCAACTTGCCTCTAGACCTCACGAACAGCACGAGCGACGGCGGCGAACGGGCTCCTTTCTCTCCCTCTCGGCTTCCTCTCTCTCTCGCACGATTCTCTCCCTCTCTCCCTCACTTGGCCGAATACTCTCTCTCTCCCTCCCTCTCTCTCTCTCTCTTTTTGGTTATATATATTTGCATGCCATCTTATTTTGCATGGGGGACAAGTGGCAAAAATGAGAGAACAAGTGGCAAGGTTGAAGACAAGTGTTGGAGGACATGCAAGGTGGGCTTGGGCCTTCTTTTTGGGCCTGTCTTGGGCCAGCAAATGGGCTGGTCGAATTCCCTCTTGTGGGCTTCCATTTGGGCCGGCCATTCAGCCCACTAAACTTAGGCCAAATGGGTATTAAGGCCCATTTGAAAATTAACCCCTTTTTCCCCTTTTTTTTTGAATTCCTTTCTATAATTATTTTTAAATTTCAATTTTCATCTTGGCCAAAGTCTTGGGACATTTTGTTCATTGAAATTTAATTTATAAAGTACATGGCCAAGCATAAATTATTAATCTATCAAATTTAAATTTTCACAATCATATGCACAAATCATCTAATTAAAGACTAATGGCTAAAACATGAGCCATGGAAATTCTACCACCTAATTAGGAACTTTAACACATCTCATGGCTTGGCTTTGAATTTTTGGGATGCCACATTGTCGCCGTGAGAGAATGGACGAAAGCTTAGTTTAAGCCGAACCATTATAAAAATCGTGTGCAATTTTCTCTTCCCTTAACTCTCTTTACTTACGTCCGTTGCAATACTACAGGTTATCATAGAAATCTGTTCCATTGTATAACAGATTTTTAATATCTACTAGAAGTTTTGTGCTTCGCGAATTTGATTTTATTTCTCATCCAGACTTTACTTGCAACTTATTCTATTCCGCAATTATTTGTTTAGATTTTTTTTAACACCTATTCAACTCCGTCTTAGTGATCTTACTAGCATTATCAGCCACCACCAAGAGCACAGTCCAATGCAATGTGGGCGATGCGACTCCTGTATTTATATGCTCCTTGTGTCCAGGAAAAGAAGAATCTGCTCAGATAATTTTGGATTAAGGAAGCCCAGCAAGTCATTTTTTTTCTGTTCATGGTGTTCGCAGTGTTCACCTTACAGGTTACTATCTGGGTAAAGGTCGAGAATTTGATGACTCGTATCCATGGTTATGTTATATTATTTCCTCTTATTGTTATCTAATTTCTCATATATTTTTGTTTTTTAAATTCTATAAGATGATCGATTGGATTCCGTTACATCATTTTATCTATGCAAACATTTATAAATGTTGGGGTGAGCTAAGAAGGTCAAGAAGGACAAATCAGTGTTCCTAGGGACTTCACTTTCTAAACGGTTTTATACACTAAATATAGAGGCTTTATTCTAGAGTTCCATTCTTTTACAATGATTATTAGAGTCCTATGGCGAAGATATTGCAGACACAGAGACAGATATTTCTGAGGACGACGACGAGTATGAAGATGCTTTATCAATGACAGTGATGTCGAATTCCTTCCACCTTCTCCTATGCCGAATAAATCAGGTGTTCGCAGTTTAACAATGTTCTTTCTTATTTTTCATGATACAGTTGTCAATGAGCTTCTGCTTGGAGAATTATATATGCACGAAATGCTTCATTTTAAGAAATCAATTGGATTTTTCATAAAACGAACTATTTGGAATCTATTGTGATGTCGATGTCACAACAATACGATAGACCATTTTTATTTGGATTGCTTTATCTATAATGTAGTATCAACGATCACAAACAAAATATACTAATTGTGTAACCATAGAGAAAGATTATGATGTTTGAGCAATTTATATGATTGTGTGACCATAGAGAAAGAATATGATGTCAGAGGATTCTGCTTCTATTTTCATGCTTGCTACGTAATCTTATATTACTGATGTCATTCTACACTTTGAATTGCTCCTCCTTCTTGTATTCATGTGATGTCATTGGTGCATTTTCTTTTGACCTTCACCGTGATAGAGTTGTCATATTGTATTATTCTTTTTTTCATGGATTTATTAATGTTGTAGGAACTCAGATCATGCCAGATTATATTTTATAGTGGTTAGCATTCTTGACTTCGAAGTTTTAAGTTGATTTTCCTTCGTATACTCGTATGATGGCATTACATGGACAAGTACAGATATGTTGATTGCTCTTGTTCTGCTCAGTTTCGCATCTTCAGTTTAGGAGAATGTTTACATGACGTGTCTACAAGAATTTTTTTACGATAGAGAAGGAGAAACCAAACCACAAGAAAGGAAGGAATGGAAAAGACCATCATTGACGACTTAGGAAACAGCATGAATTTAGCGGATCTGATCAGGTCAATAGCTTGCCACAGCAGAATTCAGAGGCCCTGTTCTTAGAATCCGATGAGGAAGATTTCTTTGTATCCGCTCTACTTAAGAAAAGGTCTTCTGCAAAGGACTCAGAATCCCAGTTGTAGTCATTTCAACACCACTAGATGTTGTCAAGACGAAGCGAAAGCATGTTGGAAGCACCGCCATGAAATCATCTGAAAGTTTGTCTGCTTTTGTTGGCTGTGAACTTGGAAGGTAATTGACTAAATTAGAGACTTAACAATATGTTACCTTTTTCACTTTTTCCACAAGAAGAGTTTTCATTGATTTGCTGGAAATGCTTTGTCTGCACACTTATCTCAGTTTGAATAGGTTATGTAATGTCTAACTGAAGATAATAGTTCAGGAATGGTTTCTTGACTATTGTTAGAAATGGAACTTATGTTTTAGTTACTCGTATAAAGCACAGGGCCTCCCTATAAACATTATAAAATCAGATACACTCGGATGCATATATTCCATCTAACATCTTGATACATTCGAATCGGCACTGCAAAAAAAATGGAGAGTAAATTGCGTATCAGGGAGGGAGAAATGCAGAATCAAGCATGGCGGGAAGACAAGGAGCCCAAAGCCGATGATCAGAGTAAAAAGTGAGTATCTTTATGTCCTCACGTTCTTATTGACTCTCGTTGTCCAGACTCACATATATAATGGTACCTGATTGAATGCATTGATCCTGTAGCCGGGTGTCCTAGGGTTCATTCCACATGTAATCTTTGACGTGATGTAGCAACAAGTTGGACCCATCTTGAAATTATGAAAGACCTCCATTTGTATGTCGCCCCTTCCTACCTTTTATTCATGTCAGTGACTCCACATATACGTATATGATGAAAGATTGAAATACTAGAAATTTTTCAAAATGATTGTGCTTGAAGCCTTCGAGCAAACTTCAGAATTTTTCGTCTTGGAACTCTTATTGTTATGGCTTGTTAGGGCAGGTAGCTAAGCATGACTACTTCAGGAGTAAAGGTTGAGCGATGACATTTCTAATTGCATTTGTGAATGATTTGTATTAAGTCTCATGGCAAGCACTTGTCGGTTGGCTAGACACTAATGAAAGTGGTTACACGATCCTTGTAACAAGGAAAAATTCAACTTTACCTGGGATTTTCTTGTCTGTAATGAATAGGCGTTCTACAGTTGAGATTGAGCGAGTTCCAAATGGAGAGAATTGCAAGAAGTCCATAAAGAAGAAAATGAAGGACAATAGCTTGCCACAACAAAATCCCGAGGGCCGGTCATCAGAACCTGACCCTGAAGATTTCTTCGTATCTTCTCTAGTGAAGAAAAAGTCTTTTGCGAAGGACTCAAAGACAAGGGTCCCAGATATAGTCATTGAAACACCGCTAGATGTTGCAAAGAAGGAGCAAAAGTAAAATGGATGCACGGCCGTGAAATCATCTGAAAGTTTATCTCCTTCTGTTGTCAATGCCGAACCTGGAAGTCATTTGACTGAATTAGAGACTTGATAATATGTTGCCTATTTTACTTTCTTTTTTTTACGAGAAGAGAAGTCATTTATATGCTGAAAATGCGTCAGCTTCGCACTTATCTCAATTTGAATAGGTCAGGTACCGTCTCAAGGACTCTCGACCATAGTGAGACTTGGAACTTATGTTTTAGTTACTCAACCAGAAATTTTCCAAAATGGTTGTGCTTGAAGCCTTCGAGCAAACTTTGGAATTTTTCGTCTTGGAACTCTTGGTGTTATGGCTTGTTAGTGCAGATAGCTCAGCATGACTACTTCAAGGGTAAATGTTGAGCGATGACCTTTCCACTTGCATTTGCGAACTATTTGTATTCTCATGGCAAGCACTGGTCGGTCGGCTAGACACTAATGAAAGTGGTTAAACAATAATTGCAACAAGGAAAAATTCAACTTTGCCTGGGATCTGCTTATCTGTGATGAATAGGAGTTCTGCTGTCAAAGTTGAGCAAGTTCCAAGCGGAGAGAATTGCAAGAAGTTCAAAAAGAAGAAAAGGAAGGACGATAGCTTTGCCACATCAGAATCCTGAGACCCAGTCATTAGAACCCGATGGTGAAGATTTCTTTGTATTTTCTCCACTAAGAAAAAGTCTTCTGCAAAGGACTCGTGGACAAAAATCCCAGATGTTGTCATGGAAACGCCACTAGTTGTTGCGAAGAAGAAGCAAAAGCAGGATGGAAGCACTACCGTGAAATAATCTGCAAGTTTGTCTCCTTCTGTTTTTGTTGACGGCGAACCCAGAAGGTAATTGACTGAATTGGAGACTTAACATATATGTTCAAAATAATATATATTGCTAAACTCCTAGAAAATTTCCTCAAGCGACTTATAAATTCGTGCAAACCAAAAGCTACTTCTAGCAAGGACATGCATTAGCGCATTTTCAATAGATCATGCAGGCTAAAGATTGAAAAGAATCATGAAACTTAATAAAGGAGGTCAATTCAATAGGTTTGACTCTGAGACTTTCAGCACTATACTCAGGCCCATAATAATTTAAGAAAATTTCACGTTCTGAGAAAAATTAAACACTGGTACCTCTTAATGAAAACGTAGGCAATGACGCAAGAGAAAATCAAGGACCGGCCTAGCAATTGATCGGTCCAGTGGGACTTTACAAGTCCAAAGTACATGACTCTTTTTACTTCTGCCTCAACACTGCAATCCAACTTTAGTTAAAAGTGCAGTCAAGGACAAATGAACCGGAAAAGAAAGTAGATATCTTTCAAAAAACCAAGGAGGATTATTTCAAAAGCAAACACCTGCTGATAGACGCATCTCTGGAGCAAACCAATCAGCTCTTGGCAGAGAGGTCCATCCATGCAGCTGAACGCATCAGCTTGCTGGCTGCAAATGGCTTGGCTTGACGAATCTTGAAGGGGTAAGACTGTCATTAGATTGTTTATCTAACAAGATGAGATCAAAAATGGCTTTTGTTGCTGCAAGAAGGATTTTATCTAATTGTCTAAACATGGCTCTATGAATAACTGAAAACCTATAATCCTGCAAAGGAGAAGCATATAATTTGAGCATTTCCACCTCATTTTTGGAAAACAATGCATAGCTTATCAAAAATAAATTATGAATTTGCTGAGACCCAAAGGCGGTTTGTATATCAATTAGTTGCTGAATACTTTGAGAATCTACAAATTAATGTGGAGAAAATAGTATCATCATCAACCATTGCTCAGGTCAGCCTAACAAAATTTCTTGAGAAAATAGTGTCAGTTCTTAAGGTCCTTATGATCTTGATACATATTTATTACGCATCTTTCCTTTCTCAGAAAACGATCTTCAAACAAAATTTCATGAAAAATCTCTCCTGCTTTCTCAGGACAAAAATAGCATGCTATTTTCAAACGAGAAACATGGAAGCATCACATACCAGAATATGTCAAATGATTTTGATCAGTGGCCACCGTGAAGCAACGAGACAAGATGCAACCTTGCTATCCATATAAGTAAAATAATCTAAAATCTCCCTCAGCCAAGACATACGCTCCTTGATAGCATACAGATAATTTCAAATCAGGTAACCAAACAGTATGAAAATGAAAATTGAATCACCATTCCAGAAAATTTTAGAAATATCCTAACTATTTTGTGGCTGCTACCTAATAATTGACATGCTCTGGTCTGGCTTCACGGAAAGGATCTGGAAACTTTGCTTTGCTCAATTATCTAATAAATACACAAATTGGTTTCGATTAATTTAAGTCATATTGATATAAAAATTGCTGCAGCATGAAGACCATTATAACAATACAGGAAACATTCAGTCACAAGCAAGTGCACATGTACTCATCCAGCACATGTGATGCAAGACTGCATCAAACAAATCAAGCATAACAAGAATCTATAAGAGAGTCAAAAAAAAAAAAAAAAAACAAGCAGCACTCACACTATATGACAATTAAACAAAACGATTTATATGCAACAGACAGTCCTCCGCTCTTGGACTATAAGTAATTTGCTAAGCTTCGTGCATCCCAAAAAAAAGTACAAATAAATGTAAATTGGTGACTCTTGGATCTAATAAGCACCTAAAAGAGGTTAGCTCCATCACCAGGCAATTAGTGAGTAACCAGTAACCAACGTCAGCAAATTACAGATGTCGGAGGGAACAAGGATAACAGTACTTCCAATTGCATCCCTTCTAATTCGTCTAATATAACTTTATCAGATTAGGGCTCCAGAAAGTGGTATACAAAATGATCGAAATAGACACCTGAAGGCATTGTTAGAACACTACGCCACCCATCAAAATACCTGGAGCCTGAAAAAGATATACAAAATGACCAAAAATAGTCATCAGAACCATGGTGCACAAAACAGCATTGTTAGAATGCTATACCACCCATCAAAAAACCTGAAGCCCACAACCTACTTCTCAGTAGAATGAGATAGCAAAATTTTGAAAAATGCTCTTATCAATCCATTGTTGGATTTGAGTGGCACACTTCCGATTGAGCACCATCCATTCGCTTTTGGACATTGTCATTGGTTTGCCACCAGAAGATGATGCCAATTTGGCTTCCGCTACAGGATCAGACTCCTCGGACGTTGGTACTGGTACCTTCGTCGGTATCACAATTGGCCTCGAAAGATCTTTAATGTATAACAGATCCTCCATCTTTGGTTTCCAAATTGCATAATTGAATGCAATCAATTTATCATGTTGCCAAAATTTTCCTCCATTTAATTCTGCACAAAAAATAATAAATAGAGCAACCTTGCTCTGATATCACTTGTTGGGAAAAATATTTGTGGAGAACATCCAGAAAATTTTTCCTGCTACAATTTTTGTGAAAATTAAAGATGATAAAATACTAACTGAAAGTAGTAAAGACGAATAATAAATAATACCAAAATTTTAACGTAATCCACTTTAAACTTTCACTATGATAAATAATGAGATACAACTTCACCCAAAGGTGGATCTCTCGCTGTCTTCAATTTGTAGATCTAAACCTCTCACAAACTGGATAACTTACTCAAAGATAACTCTCTTTCTTGGAAGAAGAAAACCGTTTCTTCCGCTCCACTACTTTGATATTTTTGCTTTTGTATATACTTCTTCGTTGAGGAGGACTCCTATTCTTAGGAGCAAATGCAACCTCAATTGGAATTGTACGATACAAAATCACGTAGGTTTATCTTATAATCTCTCGTGATTTTGTATATATGAGTATATCACTTTGATTTCTTTCCCAATCTCCCTTGATTTTCTGGATATTTCTTTCTCAATTTCCCTTGATTTTCTGGATGTGGAAGATCACAATAATTTATCTCCCGATCTCTTTTGATATTTTCTTTTTCTTTTTCTCCTTTTTTTTCTTTTACACACTCACTATCATATATATTCTACTATAGATATACATAATTGCATTGTTGAGAGTAACCTACTCAACACTTCCGGCGTCCGGCGCTACGAAGAGGTGAAGGTCACTGGGTGCGCGAGCAGAGGCCATATATATTCTATTACAGATGTACATAATTGCATTGGTCTCTCCAATTGGGAATGAATTACTCAACACTTCTGGCGTCCGGCGCTATGGAGACGCGGAGGTCACTGGGTGTGTAAGCAGAGGCTGTCTGGACGGTGGCGAGTGGCGACGTTGGGTTGCAGACGGCGTGCGGCGAAGACTGGCGGCCCGGCGACTGGCTCGGATCTACTGGCGTCGGGGATGGTGGTGTGAAGTGTGGCGACCAGTGGTGACGAACAGGTGAGTTGCTGTGACAGCGCTAGTGCAGAGGCGGGGGTGTCGGGATCGGCTCAAGATCGCGGACCGACAGGCAGAGAGATGGAGCGAGTGTCGCAGCGGCGGTGAGCGAGGCGGCGACGGGTGCAAAGGCGCGGCGGCCTCCGGCGCGGGGGCTTCGCGAACGAACGGCGACGGCTGGCGGAGGAGACGCCGGTGCGGTGGACGATGCAGAGCCGGTGACTGTGGAGGCGCGGTGGATCTGGCAGCGAGGAACGGCGAGGAAGATGAACAGCATTTTTGGTTTTTGTTTTTGTTTCTTTTTTTTTCTCTCTCTCCTGACCTGCCTCTCACGTCACTTCTCTCTCTCTCTGCACTTTTTCTCTTTTTTACTGACTTTTCCCTTTCTTTTCTTGTAGGTTGTCAGAAGGAAACTCTTCTTGGACGACAAAAGGGGTTTCCTCTCTTTTTTTTTTCTCAGTTTCACGAATTCTCTTGCTCTTTTCACGAAATTTTTTTGCGAATTCTTTCCCCCTCGAGTACGAAAAATGTGGCTCCTTCAATCAATGCGCATCTCTCCGCCACCATCTGCATCTCAACAAAGAACAATTTACTCCATCTTTCTTTCAACTCCGCCCTCTTTGAGGGCTCCAACAATGCCAACCCCTGATTCAAAGATCCCTCGTCCAAGCCGACCCTACACATCTGCAAATCATTTGACTTTGATGCCTCCGACTTTGACTGGGGAGAAGCGACAAACATTCCGGCACCATCAGTCTTCTTATTCTTAGTCACACCAATTTCTTCTCTACTGCTAGTGGCGTTGCCTCGCATCTCAACATCCCAAATCTTTTTCGACAACTCAAAAATTTTCCCCTCATGAGAATTCGAAAACACCCGATCCTCTCCAACCTTGCCCTTCCCCTTATTATTCCTATACTTCTTCTTAAAAATG
>JAHSVA010000011.1:17855000-17862500 GCA_019915185.1 Eucalyptus camaldulensis | reverse complement strand
ACCTGGTAAGTTTCCCCGTGTTGAGTCAAATTAAGCCGCAGGCTCCACTCCTGGTGGTGCCCTTCTGTCAATTCCTTTAAGTTTCAGCCTTGCGACCATACTCCCCCCGGAACCCAAAAACTTTGATTTCTCATAAGGTGCTGGCGGAGTCCTAAAAGCAACATCCGCCGATCCCTAGTCGGCATCGTTTATGGTTGAGACTAGGACGGTATCTGATCGTCTTCGAGCCCCCAACTTTCGTTCTTGATTAATGAAAACATCCTTGGCAAATGCTTTCGCAGTTGTTTTTTTTTTTTTTTGGTAAAAGGTAATTAAATTAATAAAGAGCTTGGACAAAATACAGAGATCGAATCTGAACCCACACTCTGAGCAGAGACAACAAAGTGAGGGAAATCTGAAGAAAAGAGAAGACTACAACAATAGAAACAACAAGCCAAAAGGCCACCAAACCTCCAGCAATTAACCTAAGAGGGTAAGAACGGAGATACAGAACCAGACAAACAGCAAGACTAGAGAGGAGCATCCGCTTCAGTGGAGAAGACGGCCGGATCAAAGCCCCAACCTCTCTGAAGTCGCCTATTCCTTGGAGAGGGCTGGACATTCTTGAAGGTAATGACTTTGTCCTTAACCATCTTAATTAGATGGTTTTTAATAGCTGGGAGATCCATCGGTTCGCCACGGAAGATCATGGCATTCCTCTTCTTCCATATAAGGTAGCACAGAGCACCGAAGGAGAACCGAGCTATTTTATGATAAAAGCTCTTGCCGGAGAGAAATTTCTTGGCCCAGGCGAGAACTTCATCCCAACATCTGTTCCTCCAAGGTAGATTACACCTGGCGGCCCAAAAGAAGGCCAGAGAAGCCGAGGTGCGACACCCGAAGTAGAGATGATCTATAGAATCAGAAGTTTCACTACAAAAGGCACAGACATGATAGTCAGTACGTCCATAAGAAAGGAGCATAACCTGTGTGGGGAGACGCTTCTTTGCAATGAGCCAGAGAATAAACTGGTGGCCGGGAACAATGTCATTGTCCCAAATCAGAGGCGCCCAACAAATAGGAGGCTTCTTAGATCTGATGAAATTCCAGGCGGAGGAGACCGAGAAAATTCCAGACGAATGCTCACACCAAATGAGCCGATCATTGCATTCAGACAACACCGGAAGGGAAATACCCCAACGAACGAGGAAGTCCTTTGTCAGGAGACCCATAGGCGTGAATAAATCTGCTATGACAGCATACTCAGGCATGTGGAGATTAGATCTAAAAGATAAAGGCACGAACACATCGAGGGGGCCACAGGGCAGCCAATAATCATGCCACAAGGAAACCGAGAAGCTGTTTCCTATTTTCCATCGAAAGGATGTTTGGAACTGACCTCTTAAGTGGAGGATCTTTTTCCAAGACCAAGAGCACATACCCGGCTGCGATGCAATCCAGAAATTTTCCCTGGGTAAGAAAACCGAATGGATCCAGCGGCACCACAAGGACTCTCTATCGGCGAAGAGGATCCAAATGAATTTGAGTATAGAAGCTCTATTGTAGTCTTTAATATTCCGAATTCCAAGGCCGCCTTCTGATTTAGGCCGACACACTTCCTCCTAAGCAACCTTGGAGCCATCACGACCTAGGGCCGTTCCTTTCCATAAGAATTGCCTCATTATTCGTTCAACACTGGCAAGAACCGAAGCAGGGAGGGTAAACACGCTCGTCCAGAAGGCCTGGATGGAGTGGAGAACCGACCGCACAAGCTGTAGTCTGCCTGCAAATGAGAGAAACCGATGTGCCCAGGATTGGATCCTAGAAGTGATGCGGTCTGTCAACGCAATACAGTCCAATTTGGTCAGTCTAGAAGATATGATGGGAACGCCCAAATAGCGAACAGGAAGCTTTCCCTCTTGAAAGCCAAAAGCCCACAGAATTTTATTTCTAATGGCCAAATCGCCGCCCGATATGAAGATCTCGCTTTTACTTCTATTAGGGAACAAACCACTCCATGATGAGAATATATCAAGCCCTCTCTTGAGCATAGACACCGACAACCAATCAGCTTGAGAGAAGAGAAAAACGTCATCGGCGAAGAATAAATGAGAGAGTTGAACCGATTTACACCTCCAATAATATTTGAATTTATGATTAGCCGTGCGAGAGTTCAGAATACCGGAGAATATTTCCATAACTAATGTAAACAAGTATGGGGACATAGGATCCCCTTGCTTGAGGCCACGCCCACCCGGAAAAAATCCATGAAGATCACCATTGATGGCTATAGAAAAATAAGGCGTTCGGACACAGGCCATTACTAACCGGACAAATCCATGAGGAAATCTGAATGCTAGAAGCACATTTTCCAGAAAATCCCAGTCTACAGTGTCATAGGCCTTATGAAAATCAACCTTAATTGCACACTTTGGAAGATAGGGTCGAAGATGAAAACCAGCAAACAATTCCTGGGCAAGAAGGATATTATCTCTAATCCTTCTTCCCTTCACAAAAGCATTTTGCGATTGGCTGACTAGATCATTCAAGACCATCGCTATACGATTAGCTAAAATCTTCGTAATCACTTTATAAATAGTGTTACAGCAAGCAATAGGTCTAAAGTCTGAGACAGCGGTAGCATTCGGAATCTTGGGAATGAGAGCTAGGATTGTAGTGTTTACCTCTTTAAGGAGCTTTCCCGAGTGGAAGAAGTCCCGAACAGCCAACACCACCAATGGCCCAACTATTTCCCAGTTAGATCTGAAAAATTCAACTGAGAAACCATCCGGTCCGAGGGCCTTACCCTTTGCTAGAGAGAACACCGTATCTTTGATGACAGCTTCAGAAACCGGATCATTAAGGGTCCGAATTTGGTCCTTGCACAGGGGACGACGAATAACCGCCTGAATCTCTTGAAGGGTCGGCTTAGAGACGGTCTCATTAGGAGCCAATAAGGTCGAGAAAAAATTGACGAAAACTTGAGGAACTCGCACTGGATCAGTAATAAGGAACCAGCTGAGTCTCTAACCGTGAGGATTCTATTAATAAGCTGCCTTCTTTTCACCGAATGGTGAAAGAACTTGGTATTTTTATCCCCCTCCTTTAGCCAATTAATCCTTGACTTCTGACGGTAAAAGGACTCCTCCTGCTTTCTTAACTCAATAAAAGCCACCCGGCTAGCTCTCTCCCTATCCGCAACTTGCGTATCGGAAGGATCCGCTTGGAGCTGAGCATGAAGAGCAGAATGGGCCACTCTCGCCTCCTCAGTCTTGCAAGAGATGTCCGAGAAGGACTCCTTATTGAGTATCCTGAGGCGAGCCTTTAGCATTTTAAGCTTGGAAACTAGCTGAAACATTGGAACACCAGAAACCGGGGTATCCCATGTTTGCTGCACGATGGATTTGAAGTCCGGATGGTGCTCCCAGCATTCAAAATACTTGAATGGTTTTCTTCTATGTGGCTGCCACAATACCTTAACCATTATTGGCGAATGATCCGAGATGCCAGGAGTTAAAAAAGACACCTCCGAGTATGAAAACCGAAGGTTCCACTCATTGTTAACAAGAGCACGATCGATCTTCCTTAGCTTTTTCAAGTTACCAGCTGAAGTGGACCAAGTGTAACGGAGGCCGACATATCTAAGATCCACAAGATCAGTTTGCTCCAAACATTGGGCAAATTCATCAAAATAAGGAATCCAATTAGTGGCGCCACCCACACGGTCGGACGGATCCTTAATCGCGTTGAAATCTCCCGCAACTACCCAAGGAACATCCAGAAATGTTTCACTATAAAGCTGTAGATCCTTCCAGAGCGGTCTACGACGAAGGAAAGAGTGCTCTCCATAGACGGTCGAAACAGAACATGAGAGACCAGATACGATACAGGTGACAGAACCATGAATGATTTGGTCCGAAATAGAGATGGGGCAAAAAGAAATAAGGTCAGGATTCCACCCAACCCATATCCTCCCACGCGGGGAGCAATTGTAATTCGCAATCCACTTCCACCCCCCAACCAGCGTGGAAGAGATTGAATCAAAAGAATCTTCCGGAACTTTAGTCTCAAGCACACCGACGAGTCTCAGCTTATTTATTGCAATAAAACGCCTAAGCTCAGCTCGTCTTAAAGGATCAACGATACCTCTAATGTTCCAGAATCCAAAAAACATACAAAAAAACAGATGAGCAAAGCGACTTACCTCCGTTTGGAGGTCTTGGGGGCCATAGAGGCCTTTTTAGGTCCCTCAGGAATCGGATTCTCATCCAGCATCTGGAAGAATTTATCTTGAAGATTCGAAGTTCGCTGGAGGGCCTGCTGTTTCTGTCTCGGATTGACAGTGATAGGCGAATCCTCATCAGAAGACTCTTCATTAGCACTCGTGTTTCGAATGTCTTCAGAGCTTTCTTCTACAACCAGGGACGAATCAACAGTAGGAGATTCAGTCAAGGAAGGAACATCAGCATTCTGAAGAGGTTGCTGAGTACTCCGAGGAACTTCCAATTGGGAATTCGGGTCTCGTTTTAGGGCTTGCCCTTCGTTCGTGAGAGGTGAGAGACCAAACGAAGCCTTCTCCTCTGCATCTTTTTTAGCAGCCTCTGCTGCTGCCGCTTCTCTTTTTGCTTGCTTCCTTTTCTTCTTCTTATTTTTGCGCTTGACTTGCTTCCATTCCGTTTCTTCAGGCTCAGAAGACTCAGCAGCAGAATGGTGGTCAACCAGAGATTGAGGTGGTCGAGACGGGCCAACTTGGGGGTTACTCGTCTCACCACAATGCAGGGATCTTTCCACATCCACCACCCGTACCGAATGTGCAGCAGGTCGAGTCGGTTGGGGACGGAGAGGACCATCTCCATCCTTTGAGGATGATGGCGGTAAAGCCACTCCTTTGCCCTTGGCCAATGAAGCAGATTGATGAGAATCACCCTTGGGGTTGTCTGCATTAGATGCATCAGCCAATGCACCTGAGTCAGAGTCGCCAGTGACAGGAACAGTTTCCATACAGGTGTGACCGAAGACACCACATTTAGAGCAAACCGGAGGCATCCATTCGTATTCCACTTCAACAACATCAAATTTACCATCTGTGGTGATGTCTATAGTCTCATATAGAGGTTGCCGTGCCGAAATTTCAATACACACGCGCGCAAATGTCACCATTGACATATTCTCTGTTCTCTGATCCACATACAAAGGCTTACCAATTGCACTGGAGGCTTTGCCGATGCCTTGGGCCAACCAGTAGGCTAGAGGCAAGTTCCTCAACCTTACCCAGATTGGAACGGAATTATGGACATCCTTCTTGAGCTCGACACCCGGCTGCCATTGCTGCAGGAGCAACGGAATTCTAGCTACTGTCATATGTCCGCCCTCCAGAATTTTCCTTCTGAACTCCTTGTCAGCAATACGAAAGAGATAAACTCCTCTACCATTAGATAACACTTCAAGCAGTGCATGACCCCAAGCCCTCTTCAGGGATTCCTCCACTACATGAGATATCCGTTGCCGAGAGTCGTTATGAGTAATATGAGATTGCATGGCATCCCGCGCGCGCACCGTGTATGGGGCAGCGGGAGCATCGCACTCTTGTTAAAGTTCCTTGGCGCATTCCGCGCCGGGGTTCGTTGCGCTGCTGAGGACAGAGGCCGACCGCCCTGAGGTACCCGACCCCGATCCTCGGCGTCGAGAGGGACGTCGGGCTGAGCCCGCCGTCCCCATTGAGTTTGTTACCGGTTCTCTGGTCATTCTGCTGGGCAGGATTCGACAATGATCCTTCCGCAGGTTCACCTGCGGAAACCTTGTTACGACTTCTCCTTCCTCTAAATGATAACGTTCAGTGGACTTCTCGCGACGTCATCGGCGGCGAACCGCCCACGTCGCCGCGATCCGAACACTTCACCGGACCATTCAATCGGTAGGAGCGACGGGCGGTGTGTACAAAGGGCAGGGACGTAGTCAACGCGAGCTGATGACTCGCGCTTACTAGGAATTCCTCGTTGAAGACCAACAATTGCAATGATCTATCCCCATCACGATGAAATTTCAAAGATTACCCAGGCCTGTCGGCCAAGGCTATAGACTCGTTGAATACATCAGTGTAGCGCGCGTGCGGCCCAGAACATCTAAGGGCATCACAGACCTGTTATTGCCTCAAACTTCCTTGGCCTAAGCGGCCATAGTCCCTCTAAGAAGCTGGCCGTGGAGATGTACATCCACATAGCTAGTTAGCAGGCTGAGGTCTCGTTCGTTATCGGAATTAACCAGACAAATCACTCCACCAACTAAGAACCGCCATGCACCACCACCCATAGAATCAAGAAAGAGCTCTCAGTCTGTCAATCCTTACTATGTCTGGACCTGGTAAGTTTCCCAGTGTTGAGTCAAATTAAGCCACAGGCTCCACTCCTGGTGGTGCCCTTCCGTCAATTCCTTTAAGTTTCAGCCTTGCGACCATACTCCCCTCGGAACCCAAAAACTTTGATTTCTCATAAGGTGCCGGCGGAGTCCTAAAAGCAACATCCGCCGATCCCTAGTCGGCATCGTTTATGGTTGAGACTAGGACGGTATCTGATCGTCTTCGAGCCCCCAACTTTCGTTCTTGATTAATGAAAACATCCTTGGCAAATGCTTTCGCAGTTGTTTTTTTTTTTGGTAAAAGTAAGTATATTAAGAGCTTGGACAAAATACAAAGAACCGGATCCGAACCCTCACTTTGAACAAGAAACGGCAAAGTGAAGGGGATCCGTCGAACAACACTAGGCTAAAGAAAGAAAAGAAAAGCCACCAGGCCACCAAACCTCCACCGAACAACCTAGAAGGCTAAGAACGGAAATACAAACAAACAATCAGCGAAAGGTAGCAGGGATATCCGACTCAGTGGAGAAGACAGCCGGATCAAAACCCATCCCCTTTGGAGTCGCAAGTTCCTCGGAGAAGGCTGGACATTCTTGAAGGTGATGACTTTGTCCTTCACCATCTTAATTAGATGGTTCTTGAGAGCCGGGACCACCAGCGATTCACCACGGAAGATCATATCGTTCCTCTTTTTCCATATCAGGTAGCATAGCGCGCCGAAGGAAAACCGAGCTATTTTATGATAAAAGCTCTTACCAGCAAGGAATTTCTTGGCCCAGGTGAGTACTTCATCCCAAGATCTGTTTCTCCAAGGTAGGTTACACCTGGCGGCCCAAAAGAAGGCCAAGGAAGCCGAGGTGCGACACCCGAAGTACAGGTGATCTATTGAATCAGGAATCTCGCTGCAAAAGGCACAGACACGATAGTCAATACGTCCATAGGAAAGGAGCATAACCTGTGTAGGAAGACGCTTTTTTGCAATAAGCCAAAGGATAAATTGATGGCGAGGTGTTATGTCTTTGGACCAGATAAGATGAGCCCACTGAACAATAGGTTTCTTAGCTCTGATAAGATTCCAAGCGGAAGAAACTGAAAAGATTCCAGACGAATGCTCACACCAGATAAACCGATCATTGCATTCGGACAAAGCCGGCAAGGTTATACCCC
>JAHSVA010000011.1:17845000-17850000 GCA_019915185.1 Eucalyptus camaldulensis | reverse complement strand
TATATATCACTATATCGTCAAGATAAACTACAACAAACCGATCAAGGAACGGATGCAGTACCTTGTTCATGAGTGTGCAAAATGTAGCGGCGCGTTGGTCAAGCCGAATGGCATGACGAGGAACTCGAATGACCCACAGCGGGTCACACATGCTGTCTTCGATTCATCCCCCTCGGCAATCCGCACTTGATAGTATCCCAATCGAAGGTCGAGTTTGGAGAACCATCGGGCTTCTCCGAGCTGATCAAATAAGTCAGCTATAAGGGGAATCGGGTACTTATTTTTGACGGTCAGCTTGTTTAGTGCCCGATAATCGATACACATACGGAGGGATCCGTCATGCTTCTTTTGGAACAACACCGGGGCACCGAACGGGGGCTTAGATGGTCGAACATACCCAGCATCGAGCAGCTCTTTGAGCTGTTTCCTCAATTCCTCTAACTCAGGCGGGGCCATGCGATAGGGAGCCATGGCCGGCGGTCAAGCATCGGGTACCAGCTCAATCCGGTGGTCGACCTCTCTCCGAGGAGGCAGCTTCTTGGGCAGCTCAGGCGGCATCACATCTTGGAAGGCATCAAGGACTCGGGATACTTCTTCTGGTACCGAGCTTCCTTCCGCGCCCTCCTCCTTTAATGCTGCCAAGAAGGTCACCTCGCCTTTCTTCAGCCCTTTGGATAGCTGCATGGCCAACAACATTTTCCGATCGCGTCCCGACTCGCGATAAATCGGGACCATGCATTGGCACCGCTTGTCCAGGATGCATATACAATCCGCGAAGGGCATGACACCCGCATTTATCCGGTCAAGAAATCCCAATCCGAGTATGAAATCATAGTCATCGAGAGGAATTACCTCAATATCTTCCTTGCTGGTCCACGGACCTAGATGGAACTTCTCTAGAATTCACCGTCTTGAGCCAACCGGACTCATTTGCCTCGACCGGCAGATGCAGCTTCTTCGCGGCCTCTTTGGATATGAACAGATCGGACGCCTCGGTATCCACGAGTGCGCTCAACGTGGTACCTCCGATCTTCACATCTACGAACATCATCCCCTTTGGCTCTTTGGCCTTCTTGGCCTTGATTGTTCCAAGGATCCGCAATGATCCCAACCGCGCCTCCTCTCGCGGTTTGTCCTCCTTGCACAGGGCCGCCAACTTTCCTCTCTTTGGGCAATCCCGAGCCATATGGGGGCCATCGCAAAAGAAGCACTTGTAGGTGCGTACCTTGTGCTGGTATCCTCCATGGCTGGACTCGGGTTGATTCCTATGAGGGGTTGGAGGCGGTCTGTTAGCATTTGGTCGAGGGAACCGGCCTCGATCTCCCCCACCAGTGGCCTTTTCTCTCGGTCGAGAGTCAGGCTTGGCCGCACTTGCCGGCCTATACTCCACGAGGGACTCGGCCACCGAAGTGGCTGTAGTAAGGTCCGTCGCATTACACCGTTTGAGCTCCTGCTTGACCTAAGGTTTGAGTCTGCCCATGAACTGGTGGAACGCCTCCGTCTCGGTCATGGACGGGATTTGGAGCAACAGCTCCGAGAACCGCTTCACATAATCACGAACTCCGCCCTTCTGCTCTAGGCGCTTGAGTTCGCCTCGGGCTTCCTCCTCCGCATAGGCAGGATAGTAAGTCCACCGAAACTCTTCGACGAACCGAGCCCAGGTCACGATAGGATCGCCATTCCTACCGTCCGACCGACGTCTCCACCATAGCAGCGCATCATCAGCTAAATACATCGCTGCGGTGTTCACTCGGATCACGTCGTCGGTCGTTCCCATGGTCTGGAAGTATCGCTCCATATACCACAGGAAGTTGTCCACGTCCTTTGCCACCCGGGAGCCCTTGAACTCCTTCGGTTTAGGTGCATCGGCAGGGACTGCACGGTGATCACCCCGCTCACGCGTGCTGCTTCAAGCTCCGCTAGCTTGCCCTTCATTTCTGCCATTTCCGCCCGCATGGCCGCCATCGCGACTTCCCAAGTTTCATCCCGCTGCTGCAGCTCGTGCATGAAGGATCCTTGCACCTCGGCACGGAGCTCTCCCATGCCGGCTTGGAGCTCTTGCACTTCGGCCAAGACCTCCTCCCTTCCGGCTTCCGCTCCTTCGATGGCTTGGTGCAGGTCGTCCATCAACGCCTGGACGTCCGTGACGGTCTCCTCAAGGGCGGTCAAACGGTTGTCCAGATCCCCCTTCGAATCCCTCGCACATGAGGCAGCACGGGCCTTCTTCGACCGGGTAGCCCTCTCGACTTGACGCCCTCGATCTTCACGTTCATCGCCTTGAACGACCGGAGCATCAGTGCGAGGATCAGCCATTGTGTTTAGGAATGATGGCTCTGATACCACTTGTCACGGGTCAATCAATTTCGGTCGATCAAACACCGCGCGGCCTTAGGATCGGTGATCCCAAGTCAGCCTTGCACACACACACGCTCGAACACAAGAACCGAATGGGCAAAGAGAGTGTATATTGCTTGTGAACGAACTAATTACAAAGTGGGAGAGGGATCCCTATTTATACAAGAGCGGGTCGCATCTCAACCGCGGATCGTCCCTCCGATCCAACGGTTCATTTTGAATCCGTATAATCATTACAAGCTATACAACAGGCTACTCGAAGGCTACTCGATGGTCTGCACCCGGCAGGCCCTTGGGAAGCCCATGGGTCGCGCGCATCAGGTCTTGGGCAGACCATGGGCGTGTGTCAGAAGCAAGATCAGGGTTGCAGATCCGTCTGACACGCGAACAGCTGATCCGTCATGGGCTGCTCGATCATTACTCACGGGTCGCTCATGGGCTGCGCATGGGCCTTTTCGCTCGTTCTGCTCATGGGTCGTCCGTGGGCTGCTTTCGGGCAGCCCCTTGTGCGTGACACGGCCCTTCACGGACGATCTTGGATCATGCTTTGTCCGCGGGCCGTGTCACAAGCATATGACTACTGGCAGGATCAACCAGGTAGCATTCCTTCACGACGTCCGCCGAGCATGATCCGCCGCGATGCCCGAGGGCTTCGTGCGATCAAGGACAAGGCAGGATCGTCATTCAGGTGAAGCGATAAACGCTTAACGATTAGGGAACAAGGGCCAATGACCCCACTCCCATTACGAGAGTTCCGCATCCGAGAGAACGAGTAGGCACTCGTGGTCCGCCCGAACGATCGAATGAGACGACGTTCGTGGAACACGAGCCCCACTATCCGATCCAACCGAGCATCCAAGAGGACGCCGTGATGGAAGGGACTACCGAAGGCACACATTTCCGTCGCAATAGGTATGCAACACAGGAACCCACATCTTGCATCCGACGTTTAGCTCGCGGAGCAACAACTGATCGAAAGTGAGGGAAGCAGTTCGATGCACCAGCACGGAGCCTGCCTACGCACACATTCTTATCGTCTCTCACACGCCATCGCGTACACTGGAAACGAACCAAGCCGACTCATCGGTAGCTCCTCAAGCACGAGGGCTCGAGGATCACACGAAGTCATCGAACGAGGTCGCATCCGCACCGCTAGACGCGAGAACACCAATGTCTTGTTCAGGTCGTGGATCGATACAGCGCGTGGCTCGTTCGTTCATGCCCGAGGCATGATCTCGTCTTACCGAAGGGACTCATAGATTCGTCAATTCCCAAGTAACTCGGTCATCGATTCATCCTCTATGGCCGCTTGGCTCGAAAACGACCCATGCGCTCGGCCATGATGCCTGCATGAGGGGAGCCACGCGATGCATCCACCTTTGTCTAGGGGCGCTCTTTTCGATCGATCGGAACCTATTTCGGGGATCATTGAACGTTGTTATGACTCATTCTTGACTCATTTCTGTGCCCGTGACATGACTCATGCATCGCGCAACGATCGCCCGAAAACTGCCCGTGGCCTCTGAGCACCCCTACCCCCCTAAAGAGCCTTAGGAGCATTTTTGCCCCCAGCAGAGTAGACATTCACCATGTTTGAGTAGGCACCACCCCTCTAAAAAATTGTAGAAATTGAATTTTGATGAGATTTTTTGCAGAGATGCTTAGAAAAATGTGATCTAAATTATGGACAAGTCAGAAAAAAATTTTGACGACCGGAAATATTTTTTTTTATTTTTTGTATTTAAAAAATTGAGAAAATCCGGAAAATTAGAAAAAAATATTTGGGACGTGGGAAAACCATTGGGGAGGCTATTTTATGACACAAACAAAATTTAGGAAGAAGAATGGATTCAATCGGACAAGAAATGATCGGTGAAGTTGCAAACGGACCGTGGTCGGTCGGCCCCGATCGATCTCGGTCGAGTGGGATCGATCCACGATCGATCCGCATGGTGCAGGGATCGATCCCGCTCGACCGGGACCGATCCATGATCATCCATGCACCGATCAGATCGATCCACACGGCCGAGGCGGTCGGCCACGATCGATCCGCACGGTGCATGGATCGATCCACACGACCGAGGCCCTCGACCACGATCGATCCGCACGGCCAAGGCTGTCGACCGGGATCGATCCATGATTGATCCGCACGGTGCATGGATCGATCCACATGACCGAGGCCATTGACCACGATCGATCCCGCTCGACCAGGATCAATCCATGATCGATCGACATGGCCGAGGCCCTCGACCACGATCAATCCGCATGATGCATGGATCGATCCGCACGGCCGAGGCTCTCGACCGGGATCGATCCACGATCGATCCGCACGGCCGAGGCCCTCGACCGGGACCGATCACGTTCGACCGGGGATCGATCCGCACAGTGCAGGGACTGATCCCGCTCGACCGGGATGGATCCGCACGGTGCATCCGTTGATCCCGCTCGACCGGGATCGACCGGGGATCGATCCACGATGGATCCGCACAGTGCATGGATCGATCCGATTGATGCAAGGTCGATCCGCACGGTGCAGGGACCGATCACGCTCGACCGGGGATCGACCCACGATCGATCTGCACGGTGCAAGGGTCGATCCACGATCGATCCCCACGGCCGAGGCCCCCGACCATGACTGATCCCTG
>JAHSVA010000011.1:17750000-17840000 GCA_019915185.1 Eucalyptus camaldulensis | reverse complement strand
TGATGGCAGGAATAGCTACCACCTCGCCCCGGAAAATAGCAGCATTCCTCATCTTCTAGATCAGGTCACATAAGGCTCCAAAGGAGAACCGAACCATCCTGTGATAGAAGTCCTTACCACCGAAAAATTTTGTAGCCCAGGTAAGCAGCTCCTTCCAGCTTCTATTCCTCCACGGGAGGTTTCACCTGGCGGCCCAAAAGAAGGCCAGAGAAGCCAAGGTGCGACATCCGAAGAAGAGATGATCAATAGAGTCTGGGACTTCATTGCAAAAGCAGCAAATGCAATACTCAATTCTGCCATAGGATAACAGCATCGCCTGTGTAGGGAGGCGGTTTTTTGTTATGAGCCATAGAATGAATTGATATCGAGGCGCATGGTCACTATCCCAAATGAGAGAGGCCCATTGGACTGGATTCCTCTTCATCCTAATGGATTCCCAGGCCGAAGCAACAGAGTATTCTCCCGAAGGATCGTAGCACCAAATGAATTTGTCCTGCAAGGATGATAATACTGGCAAAGCAATTGACCATCTGTCCAGAATAGGCCTAAATGCCTCACCCATCGAAGTGTAAAGATCAGCAACTACTGCGAAATCCGGGAGGCCTATAAAATCCCTAAACGATGAGGGAACAAAGCCATCTAGAGGCCCACATGGTAGCCAAAAGTCATGCCATAACGAAATAGAATACCCGTTGCCAACCACCCACCTAAACGATGAGCGGAAGTAAGGTCTAAGTTGCAAAATCTTCTTCCACATCCAGGAGCAAGTGCCTGGTCTTTCGGCAATCCAGAAATTGCTCTTCTTCAGAAAAACGGAATGGATCCAACAGCACCATAGGGATTGTTTATCGGAAAACAGAATCCATATGTATTTGACCATGGAAGCCCTATTGCACTGCTTGATGTTACGGATGCCCAGGCCCCCCTCAACTTTTGGGCAACACACATCTTCCCACGCCACCTTGGCACCACCCCAGCCGAGAGAAGTTCCTTTCCAAAGGAATTGCCTCATTATCCGCTCAACTTCGTCTAGGACCGATGACGGAAGAGTGAATACACTAGTTCAAAATGCTTGAATGGAGTGAAGGACAGACCTTATAAGTTGTAATCTCCCTACGAAGGATAAAAATCTGTGCGTCCAAGACTGGATTCTGGCAGTAATACGGTCCGTTAGTGCAATGTAATCCGCTCTCTTCAATCTGGTAGAAATGATCGGAACCCCAAGGTAACGGACCGGTAGTTTCCCCTCCTGGAAGCCAAACGCCCAGAGGATCCTGTTCCGAATAGACGAGTCCCCACCAGACAAGAAAATCTCACTCTTATGCTTGTTTGGGAATAAGCCACTCCAACTAGAGAACAAATCAAGCCCTTTTTTCAGCATAACAGCCGACTGCCAGTCCGCTTGGCAGAACAAGAAGACATCGTCAGCAAAAAACAAATGGGACAACTGAATTGGCTTGCATCTCCAGAAGAATTTAAAGTCCGGACTAGAGGTGCGAGACATCAGAATACTAGAGAATATTTCCATGACCAAGGTGAAGAGGTAAGGGGACATCGGGTCGCCTTGCCTTATGCCTCTACCCCCCGGAAAAAACCGATGAAGATCCCCATTGATAGAGATAGAAAAGCTCGGAGATCGAACACAGGCCATGACAAGCTTAATAAAATGAGGGGGAAACCGAAATGCCTGCAAGACAAGCTCTAGGAAATCCCAGTCAATGGTGTCGTAAGCCATATGAAAATCCACCTTAATTGCACATTTGGGCAGGTAGGGAGATAGATGGAAACCAGCAAACAGTTCCTGAGCTAGTAGGATATTGTCCTCATTCTCCTACCCTTGACAAAAGCATTATGGGATTGATTGATCAAATCCCTTAGCACTCCCGCAATTCTATTTGCTAGAATCTTAGTGATAACCTTATAAATCGTGTTACAGCATGCGATTGGCCTAAAATCCGTGACTGCAATAGCATTAGATACCTTAGGAACAAGTGCAAGAATAGTGGCGTTTACCTCTTTCAAGAGCCGACCATTCTGGAAGAAGTCATGCACTGATTCAAGCATAGACGGACCAACAGAATCCCAGCAAGATTTAAAGAATTCAACAGGAAACCCATCCGGCCCTGGCGCTTTACCTTTCGCCAACGAAAATAATGTGCTCTTGATCTCAGAGTCCGAAACCGGAAGCCCGAGGGTATCCACTTGGTCCAGAGACAATGGCTTGCAAACATATTGTCGTACCTCCTCAAGGGACGGCCTCGTAAGACCTTCTTTCGGGGATAACAGGTCAGAGAAGTATTTAACAAACACCTGGGGAACCAAGCGGGGATTAGTGATGACATTTCCAGAGGGATCCTTAACCGAAAGGATTCGGTTTACTAGGTGCCTCCTCTTCACAGATTGATGGAAAAACTTCGTGTTCCTATCGCCCTCTTTTAGCCATTTGACTCTAGACTTTTGTCTATAAAATGATTCCTCCTGAGATCTTAGCTCAACATATACACGGCGACACTCCCTTTCTTCTTGAGTCAGAGCAGGGCTTACTGGATTCGCCTGGAGCTGAATCTGGGCAGTAGCCAGAGCCTCTCTAGCCTCGGCAACCTTGACGGAAATATCAGAAAAAGCTTCACGGTTGAGAGACTTAAGGAGAGACTTCACCCTTTTGAGTTTCGAGACCAATTGGAACATAGGAACACCTAAGATATGAGCATTCCAAGCCTCCTGGACAGTGGCCTTAAACTCAGGGCGGTGAGTCCAAAACTCGAAAAATTTAAATGGCTTCCTTCTATTAGAAGGCTGCTCCACTCTAACAATCATAGGGCAGTGATCCGAGATTCCAGGGCTTAGGAAATTCGCCTCAGAATAAGAAAAGTGGACATTCCACTCACCGTTGACGAGAACACGGTCGATTTTCCTCATTTTCCTTGCCTCCCCAAATGATGTGGACCAAGTAAAACGGCATCCAACATACCTGAGGTCTGCCAGTTCCACTCGAGACAAGCATTGGGGAAAATCATCAAAACAGGAGATCCAGTTCACGGAGCCACCAATACGATCAGAAGGATCCTTAATTGCATTGAAGTCGCCAGCCACCAGCCAGGGAGAGTGCCGGAAGATATCACTATAATGACACAGATCTTCCCATAAAGGCCGATGCTGAGAGAACGAATGCTCCCCGTAAACAGCAGACACACAGCAGTACATACCCGAACTAATAAACTTGAGAGTGCCATGCAAAGCTTGATCATTAATTGAAACAGCAGAGTAGGACACCACGCTTGGGTTCCATCCAACCCAGATTCTACCGCGCGGCGAGAACTCATAGTTCGCGAGCCAATTCTAACCCCTAATAAGGTTGGAAGAGACATACTCAAAAAGATCCTTAGGCACCTTGGTTTCAAAGAGGCCAATGAAACACAGATTATTAACAAGAGCAAACCGCCTGATTTCAGCCCCCCTAAGGGGATCCAAAATGCCTCTAATATTCCAAAAGTCGATAATCATCCAAAAAACCAGAACAAAAAGGATTACCTCTTTTTGGAGGTTCTCTTCCCCATAGCTGAAGCTTTCGGGACTACAGCAGGAGGGGGATCAGGAAGAAGACGTAGAATCTGATCCTGGGGGTTAGGAATCCTTGCGGGAGGCTTCTTTTTCAAAGTAGATTTGTCTGCAGACTGAACTTCATCATCACTATGAGCATCGCGGGCACTAGAGCTCGATATATCCTCAGAACTTTCTGAAAGATCCAAAGGAATTGGAGCTTCACACACAGGTTGAGGGGGTTCGCTAATATGTTCCTCTAGCTGAACATCCCTGCGCTTTAAAACTTGGCCCTCATCAGTGGGAGGGGATAGGCCAAACGAGACAGTTGCAGCAGCAACAGCAGCAGCAGCAGCAGCTTGTTTTGCTGCTTTCTTTTTCTTTTTTTTTTTATTTTTGTGCTTCACCGATTTCCATTCCAGGTCCCTTACGGATTCAGATTCAGCAATGGAAGGGTTCGCTGGATTGGCCATGGATGATTCATGAAGGACCCCCATGTTCTTTTTAGGGTAGCTCGTCTCCCCTGAATGCTCGGCTCTGATACAGTTGTGCGGGCCGATGGGAACATCATCTGTATCCTCCCTGTCTGAGGTATGATGAGTGGCCACCCCTTTTCCTTTGCCCAGGGGGGCCTCGTCTCCATCCGGTATTTGGATGGGTACAGCATCAACATTCACATCAGTTGGCCGAGTTGGTTCTGATTCCTTGACAGCAACAGTGCAGTCATGCCCGAAAATTTCACACTTCCTGCATGCAAGAGGCAGCCATTCGTATTTGACATCAACAATAACCGTTTTCCCCATGAGTTCCAGTTGAATAAACTCATGGATGGGTTGCTGAACTGTGATTTCAACACAAACACGAGCAAATGTAAGCATGGCCAATTGCTCGGTCCTCTGGTCCACATATAGTGGCTTCCTGAGAGCATTGGCTATTTTGCTAATAGCGTGAGCAGACCAGAAAGAGCACGGAAGATTCCTCAGCCTAACCCAGATCGGCATCGATTGGAGGGACTCTTTGTTCAACTCAATCCCCGACTTCCATTGCTGCAGTAACAATGGAATTCTAGCGACCGTAACATTTCCTCCCTCTAAGATTTTCCTCCTAAATTCTGGGTCAGCAATCCGCAGCAAGAACAATCCCCTGCCATTGGACATTACTTCCAGCAATGCAGGTCCCCACGCTCTCTTAAGCGACTCATTAACAACCTTGAACGGAAGTTTCTTTCCTATGAAATACCCCACCAGGCAATCATAAAGCTTCGGGTCAGCAGCCTCTAGATCAGATTCATCCATGTGAATAACAGGGTTAATGTCATAATGCTTAGGAGTATGTTCGAGCTCATAACCCCTAGTGACACCACTCGCAACAGCTGCCCAGGTGCGGACAGGAGGCTTACTCGATACACCCCGAGAGGTATTCCGCTTTGATCTAGAGCGGCCCCTATTGACTCCTCGGCTCCGTGCAGGACCCGACTGCTGTCACAAGTCGGCAGCTCCAGTCGAAGGGATCGGGGGTTTTCGAGACTGATCCTTGAGAGGATTAACATTAGTCAAGGGACCAGCCATTAACGGAGGGGAATGCATTCGCTTACTCGGCCCCTCATCGCCTGAGCGACCCTGACCAGCCACCGGCTCCATAACAGCAGAACCGAGCGACAGAAGCAGCGAAAAAACCCTAATCCATCGCACAGCGAGAATCCCCCGAAAAGAGAACGTACCAGGCTACAATGCAGCAGGGTTTGAAGAGCTGGAAGAGGCGCTTCTTGGCGCGGAGGATCGGCCCCAACCGACGGTCAACTCGCGCGGAACAGCCAGCGAACAGATGCGCAGGAACAGTGCAGAATTCGCCCGGTTGAGAGCATTCCGTGAACAGTGTACCGAGAATTGTAAAATGGCCAAACCCATGCTTTCGCAGTTGTTTTTTTTTTTTTTGGTAAAGGTAATTAAATTAAAAAGAAAAGGGAACAGCCAATTACAAAAGATCGGATCCATAACCTACACTCTAAGATGAAGAGTGAAGGGGAGCCGATGTAAAAGAGAACAAGAGAAGAAAAACAGACAGCAAGCCGGAGGGAAACAACCAACAAGGACGACCCTCCAAGCTAACAGGAACAAAGAACGAAAAGAGACAACAACTAAGTGAGCAGCTGAAACTATCAGTGATTGAAGAACACCCCCGGATCGAATCCCCAACAACTTTGAAGCCTTTTGTTCCTCGGAGACGGCGGTACCCTTGAAAAGGAGATAGGTTTATCCCTGACTGCCTTGATGAGGTGATTTTTAATGGCAGGAATAGCTACCACCTCACCCCGGAAAATAGCAGCATTCCTCATCTTCCAGATCAGGTGACATAAGGCTCCAAAGGAGAACCGAACCATCCTGTGATAGAAGTCCTTACCACCGAAAAATTTTGTAGCCAAGGTAAGCAGCTCCTTCCAGCTTCTGTTCCTCCACGGGAGGTTGCACCTTGTGGCCCAAAAGAAGGCCAGAGAAGCCAAGGTGCGGCATCCGAAGAAGAGATGATCAATAGAGTCTGGGACTTCCTTGCAAAAGCAGCAAACACAATAGTCAATTCTGCCATAGGATAACAGCATTGCCTGTGTAGGGAGGCGGTTTTTTGTTATGAGCCATAGAATGAATTGATATCGAGGCGCATGGTCATTATCCCAAATGAGAGAGGCCCATTGGACTGGATTCCTCTTTATCCTAATGGATTCCCAGGCCGAAGCAACAGAGTATTCTCCCGAAGGATCGCAGCACCAAATGAATTTGTCCTGCAAGGATGATAAAACCGGCAAAGCAATTGACCATCTGTCTAGAATAGACCGAAACGCCTCACCCATCCGAGTGTAAAGATCAGCAACTACTGCGAAATCCGGGAGGCCTATAGAATCCCTAAACGATGAGGGAACAAAGCCGTCTAGAGGCCCACATGGTAGCCAATAGTCATGCCATAACGAAATAGAATACCCGTTGCCAACCACCCACCTAAACGATGAGCGGAAGTAAGGTCTAAGTTGCAGAATCTTCTTCCACATCCAAGAGCAAGTGCCTAGTCTTTCAGCAATCCAGAAATTCCTCTTCTTCAGAAAAATGGAATGGATCCAACGACACCAAAGGGATTGTTTATCGGAAAACAGAATCCATATGTATTTGACCATGGAAGCCCTATTGCACTGCTTCATGTTACGGATGCCAAGGCCCCCCTCAGCTTTTGGGCAACACACATCTTCCCACGCCACCTTGGCACCACCCCGACCGAGAGAAGTTCCTTTCCATAGGAATTGCCTCATTATCCACTCAACTTCGTCTAGGATCGATGACGGAAGAGTGAACACACTAGTCCAAAATGCTTGAATGGAGTGAAGGACAGATCTTATAAGTTGTAGTCTCCCTGCGAAGGATAAAAATCTATGCGTCCAAGACTGGATTCTGGCAGTAATACGGTCCGTTAGTGCAATGCAATTCGCTCTCTTCAACCTGGAAGAAATGATCGGAACCCCAAGGTATCGGACCGGTAGTTTCCCCTCCTGGAAGCCAAGCGCCCAGAGGATTCTGTTCCGAATAGACGAGTCCCCACCAGACAAGAAAATCTCACTCTTATGCTTGTTTGGGAGTAAGCCACTCCAACCGGAGAACAAATCAAGCCCTTTTTTCAGCATAACAGTCGACTGCCAGTCCGCTTGGCAGAACAAGAAGACATCGTCAGCAAAAAACAAATGGGACAACTGAATTGGCTTGCATCTCCAGAAGAATTTAAAGTCCGGACTAGAGGTGCGAGACATCCAAATACCAGAGAATATTTCCATGACCAAGGTGAAGAGGTAAGGGGACATCGGGTCACCTTGCCTTATGCCTCTACCCCCCGGAAAAAAACCATGAAGATCTCCATTGATAAAGATGGAAAAACTCGGAGATCGAACACAGGCCATGACAAGCTTAATAAAATGAGGGGGAAACCGAAATGCCTGCAAGACAAGCTCTAGGAAATCCCAGTCAATGGTGTCGTTAGCCTTATGAAAATCCACCTTGATTGCACATTTGGGCAGGTAGGGAGATAGATGGAAACCAGCAAATAGTTCCTGAGCTAATAGGATATTGTCCCTCATTCTCCTACCCTTGACAAAAGCATTCTGGGATTGATTGATCAAATCCCTTAGCACTCCCGCAATTCTATTTGCTAGAATCTTAGTGATAACCTTACAAATTGTGTTACAGCATGCGATTGGCCTAAAATCCGTGACTGCAATAGCATTAGATACCTTAGGAACAAGCGCATGAATAGTGGCGGTTACCTCTTTCAAGAGTCGACCATTCTGGAAGAAGTCATGCACTGACTCAAGCACAGACGGACCAACAGAATCCCAGCAAGATTTAAAGAATTCAACAGGAAACCCATCCGGCCCTGGCGCTTTACCTTTCGCCAACGAAAATAATGTGCTCTTGATCTCAGAGTCCGAAACCGGAAGCCCGAGGGTATCCACTTGGTCCAGAGACAATGGCTTGCAAACATATTGTCGTACCTCCTCAAGGGAAGGCCTCGTCAGACCTTCTTTCGGGGTTAACAGGTCAGAGAAGTATTTAACAAACACCTGAGGAACCAAGCGGGGATCAGTGATGACATTTCCAGAGGGATCTTTAACCGAAAGGATTAGGTTTAATAGGTGCCTCCTCTTCACAGATTGATGGAAAAACTTCGTGTTCCTATCGCCCTCTTTTAGCCATTTGACTCTAGACTTTTGTCTATAAAAAGATTCCTCATAAGATCTTAGCTCAACATATACACGACGATACTCCCTTTCTTCCTGAGTCAGAGCAGGGCTTTCTGGATTCGCCTGGAGCTGAATCTGGGCAGTAGCCAGAGCCTCTCTAGCCTCGGCAACATTGACGGAGATATCAGAAAAAGCTTCACGGTTGAGAGACTTCAGGAGCGACTTCACCCTTTTGAGTTTTGAGACCAATTGGAACATAGGAACACCTAAGATATGAGCATTCCAAGCCTCCTAGACAGTGGCCTTAAACTCAGGGTGGTGAGTCTAAAACTCGAAAAATTTAAAAGGCTTCCTTCTATTAGACGGCTGCTCCACTCTAACAATCATAGGGCAGTGATCCGAGATTCCAGGGCTTAGGAAATTCGCCTCAGAATAAGAGAAGTGAACATTCCACTCACCGTTGACGAGAACACGGTCGATTTTCCTCATTTTCCTTGCCTCCCCAAATGATGTGGACCAAGTGAAACGGCATCCAACATACCTAAGGTCTACCAGTTCCGCTCGAGACAAGCATTGGGGAAAATCATCAAAACAGGAGATCCAGTTCGTGGAGCCACCAATGCGATCAGAAGGATCCTTAATCGCATTGAAGTCGCAAGCCACCAGCCAGGGAGAGTGCCAAAATATATCACTATAATGACACAGATCTTCCCATAAAGGCCGACGCCGAGAGAACGAATGTTCCTCGTAAATAGCAGACACACAGCAGTACATACCCGAACTAATAAGCTTGAGAGTGCCATGCAAAGCTTGATCATTAATTGAAACAGTAGAGTAGGACACCACGTTTGGGTTCCATCCAACCCAGATTCTACCGCGCGACGAGAACTCATAGTTCGCGAGCCAATTCCAACCCCTAATAAGGTTGGAAGAGACATACTCAAAAAGATCCTCAGGCACCTTAGTTTCAAAGAGGCCAATGAAACACAGATTATTAACATGAGCAAACCGCCTGATTTCAGCCCGCCTAAGGGGATCCAAAATGCCTCTAATATTCCAAAAGCCGATTATCATCCAAAAAACCAGAACAAAAAGGATTACCTCTTTTTGGAGGTTCTCTTCCCCGTAGCTGAAGCTTTCGGGACTACAGCAGGAGGGGGATCAGGAAGAAGATGTAGAATCTAATCCTGGGGGTTAGGAATCCTTGCGGGAGGCTTCCTTTTCAAGGTAGATTTGTCTGCAGACTGAACTTCAACATCACTATGAGCATCGCGGACAGTAGAGTTCGATATATCCTCAGAACTTTCTGAAAGATCCAGAGGGATTGGAGCTTCACACACAGGTTGAGGGGGATCACTAATATGTTCCTCTAGCTGAACATCCCTGAGCTTTAAAACTTGGCCCTCATCAGTGGGAGGGGATAGGCCAAACGAAACAGTTGCAGCAGCACCAGCAGCAGCAGCAGCTTGCTTTGCTACTTTCTTTTTCTTCTTTTTATTTTTGTGCTTCACCGATTTCCATTCCAGATCCCCTACGGATTCAGATTCAGCAACGGAAGGGTTCGCCGGATTGGCCATGGATGATTCATGAAGGACCCCCATGTTCTTTTTAGGGGAGCTCGTCTCCCCTGAATGCTCGGCTCTGATGCAGTTCGGGCCGAGGGGAACATCATTTGTATCCTCCCTGTCTGAGGTATGATGAGTGGCCACCCCTTTCCCTTTGCCCAAGGGGGCCTCCTCTCTATCCCGTATTTGGATAGGTACAGCATCAACATTCACATCAGTTGGCCGAGTTGGTTGTGATTCCTTGACAGCAACAGTGCAGTCATGCCCGAAAATTTCACACTTCCTGCATGCGAGAGGCATCCATTCGTATTCGACATCAACAGTAACCGTTTTTCCCATAAGTTCCAGCTGAATAAACTCATGGATGGGTTGCTGAACTGTGATTTCAACACAAACACGAGCAAAGGTAAGCATGGCCAATTGCTCGGTCCTCTGGTCCACATATAGTGGCTTCCCGAGAGCATTGGCTATTTTGCTAATAGTGTGGGCAGACCAGAAAGAGCACGGAAGATTCCTCAGCCTAACCCAGATCGGCACCGATTGGAGGGACTCTTTGTTTAACTCAATCCCCGGCTTCCATTGCTGCAGCAACAATGGAATTCTAGCGACCGTAACATTTCCTCCCTCTAAGATTTTCCTCCTAAATTCTAGGTCAGCAATCCGCAGCAAGAACAATCCCCTGCCATTGGACATTACTTCCAGCAATGCAGGTCCCCACGCTCTCTTAAGCGACTCATTAACAACCTTGAACGGAAGTTTCTTTCCTATGAAATACCCCACCAGGCAATCATAAAGCTTCGGGTCAGCAGCCTCTAGATCAGATTCATCCATGTGAATAACAGGGTTAATGTCATAATGCTTAGGAGTATGTTCGAGCTCATAACCCCTAGTGACACCACTCGCAACAGCTGCCCAGGTGCGGACAGGAGGCTTACTCGATACACCCCGAGAGGTATTCCGCTTTGATCTAGAGCGGCCCCTACTGACTCCTCGGCTCCGCGTAGGACCCGACTGCAATACGAAGCTTTGCACAAAGAATAAACATGGGCGAACCATGAAAAGGAGAATGCCACGCTTCAGCAACCATTTCAGAGAATTCCGGATGGGTCATCCAAAAGTTAAAGAACTTAAAAGGCTTAGAGGATCTTGGGGCTTGCATAACCTTTATAACCATCGGGGTGTGGTCCGAAATGCCCGGTGCTATAAACGAAGCTTCCGAGAATGAATATTCCGAGTTCCAGCAGCCATTGACCAAAACTCTGTCTATCTTCCTCTGTTTACGGTTGAGACCCGACGAGGTAGCCCAAGTATATCTATAACCAGTGTAACGCAAATCATCTAGGCCAGCCTGAGTCAGGCAATCTCCAAATTCATCAAACGCTGGAATCCAAGTGCTCGAGCTTCCAATTCTATCCGATGGGTCGCGAATCGCATTAAAATCACCAGCAACTATCCAAGGAGCCGAGGACAGAATGCAACTTGTGTGAATAAGATCCTCCCATAGAGGACGTCTCGCAAAAAGCTGTGTTTAGCATAGACAACCGACAAAAAAAGGGTCTTACCGGAGGTTAACCAAAGAAGCCTGTCGTGAACAACTTGCGCAGAGGAAGTATTCACCAAAAAAATTAACATCACGGGGGTTCCACCCCACCCAAATTCTCCCCTTATGGGAGTAGTTATAATTATTAACCCAATACCAGCCAGGCAGCAAGATAGAAGTGATCGAATTAAACACAGCGGAGGAGATCTTAGTCTCAATGATGCCCACACAACAAAGGTTGTTGGACCCAACAAAATTCCTAACTTCCGCCTGCCTAACGGGGTCACCCAAGCCCCTAATATTCCAAATGCCAAAATTCATTTCCAAAAAACAAAAGAGAGGGAAGCATTACCGTCGTCTGGGGGGTCTCCTCTTTGACCCCTTGTTCGGCGCACTGGAAGAAGTGGCCATAGCAGAAGATTTGTTAGGAAAATTCTGGACGGGAGGGACCTTAGGGCGAATATCCTGGTGGCTTGGCGAACCAGGGTCAGGATCCCCTTCTTCACTACTACTACTACTACCGACACCACTTGCATTCTCCTCCGAATCTTCCTCCGAAGACAATGCTGTCGCATCAACATCCGGGTGAGGGACAACAAGAGCCATTGAGTTTCCATCCCTTTCAGGAGCTTCACAGTTCTGATCTCCAGCTGCATAATGGATGATCGAGCCATCTACCGGCTTGGCCTTTAGGGCCAAAATCGGAGGAGTAGATACTGCCTTCTTCCCCTGCTGTTGCTTATTCCTCTTATTGGTGACCTTCTTCCAACCTTCCTCCGAAGAGGATGAAGTTTCTGGATCTGCAGAAATCGGATCTGCAGAAGCTAAATTTGCAGTAGCAGTAGATTGAACTGCATTTTCTGGATTTGCAGTTGTAACTGGATGTGTAGTAGTCACAGAACGAACTGTAGCACCTAGATTTGCAGTAGGAGCAGGTTGAACTGCAGCAACTGGAGGTCGCTTGACATCTACCTTTGCAAGGCAGTCATGTCCAAACACTCCACATTTCACGCACGAGTACGGTCTCCATTCATAAAGGACCGGAACTAGGAATGATTTGTCATCCACCCAGACTTCAACTTCCTCACACCGCTCCATTTTTGCAGAGATCTCAACACAGACCCTGGCAAACGATAGTCTTTTCATTCTCTCCGTCAAGGGATCTACATACAAGGGTCTCCCAACAGCACTCACAATTTCACTAATTCCCGGAGCCGACTAATATGCGAATGGGATGTTCTTCAAACGAATCCAGACCGGAACAAATGATTGAAGGTCCTTCTTCAACTCCATTGTTTGATGCCATTGTTTGAGCACCAAAGGAATTCTGGCCACAGTCATACGGCCTTCATCCAGAATTTTCCTTCTATATTCATCATCAGGAATGATGAAAAAGTAGAAACCATCCTCGTTGGCCAGCACTTCAGTTAGATGTGCACCCCAAGCCTTCCTCAACGCCATCTCAGTAATCTTGAATGGCACATTCTTCCCCACATAATAGCCTACCAAGCAAGAATTCCATTTCGGATCACCCGCAAACTTAGCATTGTCGAATAACCGAACCACCGATTTCTTCCCTACCGAAATAGGCGGGCCAAAGCCTAATTCATAACCTTTAGCAGACAAACTGGCTACATTAGCCCAAGATCGGGACTGAGGGGCTTTCGACTTATCCCGAGTCTGAGTACCAGGGCGTCTTCTTTCCCTACCACGAGAGGCATTTCGCTATGAGCTGTGCCGAATTCTAATATATATATATATATATATATATATGCCTATGAACTACAATTCTTCTTAAACCCCGAAACAAAGATATGTAACTGGTATTCATTAGGTGGAGCGATAGGTATTTGTGGCGACCTTGCCAGATCGGGGGTGCCACAGCATCCGCACTGCTAGACGCGAGAACACCAATGTCTTGTTCCGGTCGTGGATCGATATAGCGCGTGGCTCGTTCATTCATGCACGAGGCACGATCTCGTCTTACCGAAGGGACTCATAGATGTTAGATATATGCCCTAAAGGAATTGATTAATTAATTATTTGTTCATTTAATTAATTAATTAATACTTTTTAATAAACAACATAAATTATATAAATATACATATAAAGCTTCATGCATGTGCACGAAGCACATGCATGAAACTTGGATGGTCAGCAAGCGCTGACCATCATCCACGAATTCGTGCATGAACGGTCAGTAGTTGCTGACCATCATGCACGATTGTTCGTGCATGAGTGGGGACGATCAGCAACGGTGGCTGATCGTCCATCGATCAGCAACTGTTGCTGATCGGTTTATATTGTTTAGTTTAAAAAATTTGTTTTTGCGACACTTAAACGGGTTGAAAAAGACAGAGAAAAAGGTGGGTGTGCATTTTTGTTTTAGAGAGAAAATGCTTTGCTGAAAACATAGAGCAAATTGTGTGCGTGTTCTTGTGTTTTTTTTTTTTTTTGAGATGCAAGAAAGAAGAACATTATCTCGTTCGGGGCCATGACTATTATACATCGAGGATACAACGGTTTGTTTCCACGTGATTGCTAGCACGATCGAGGTGGTGAATATCCGAAATTCTCTTTTCCGTTCGACATTCGTTGTTGGTGTGTCTGAACTAGAGGTCCGACACTTATGGGACTCGAACTGTAGAACATCCGAACCGACTTGTTTAAAGCGCGCTTCGAAAGGTAATTCGTTTAACTCCCTTTTGACATTTAAATTTTTGATTAAAACACACGAACTATGCCTTAGGAGAATCGTGTATAAAATATATCTTTGTTTCCGTTGCATTCATTTCATTAATTTATCTTATACATGATTCATGAAACCCCAACAGTGGTATCAGAGCCAACCTAAGGCGTTTTCGTGCGTTTAATTGATTTATAGTTCAAATATGTTTTTGCGTTCTAATGGCCAATTTATTTTTATTAAGAGAATTGGTTCTCTTGCTCAAATGTGGCCTATAGAAGTTAATTGATTTATGTGATAATTTTAATCAACAAAGCAAAAATTAGAACTAAATCAATTTTAAATCAAAAATCCGTAACTTGTTATACTTGATGTTTATATTTTGCAAATGATATGCAGAATTTTATGCATGCCTTCCAGAGCTTTAAATTTTGAATTTGTGGCTCTTAAGGAAGGGTGGTGATCATGGAAAAATCCCTAATTGTTGTGATTGTTGTATGAATGAATGTATGATGATTACAGGTATTCTTTTTGGGGATGTAATTATTAAATGGAGGCTGCATCCTTCCTTTTATTTTACTTTACTTTAATTTTTCTTGTTACGTAATTTTAAGTATAGTGTAGTATTTCAATTATTGATGTAAATACTACAAGAGAGGAGGAGCCATTGGAGGAGCCAGAGGAGCCATTAAACCGGTGAGCTCTTTGGGCCCGGTCTTTGAAGAGTTCAAAGATTGAAGAAAAAGTGAAGAGCGGGCCCATATTATTAAACATTAAAATGGCTAAATGGGTCTCTTTCGCTCGAGGCCCATTGAACCATAATTCCATAATCACCACATAGGATAGATATTATGTGATATCTATTTATTTATTGTGTTTATGGTATCGTGCATGTTAAACCGGTTAATGTGCAAAGTGAGACCGTTAATAACGACCCAAATCTCCTTACAAAGAATATTAAGTCGAAACGGGTTTCGGACTCGTGGCCTTCCATCGTCGTGGTTTGATCCAATGTTATAGTGGTTAACTAACCGGTTATGGATACATAGGGATTAATTACCATTTATAATATTAGATCACTCCATTATGCATATGATGCTGTGGGGTTGGAGCCAAATGATTTCTAATAACTATAAGGTGAGGGAATCATTTATGTTTTTAATACTTGCATAAGACGATGGGCTAGACTTAACTATGATCATGATGCCAATAATTGTTAGGTGAGGCTTTCATGGTCTAGAGGCCAAAGTTATGATTGGGACTCGCATATGATGTGTTGAACAAGCTGGTTCACTCACTAAGTTCATAGGACACCAATAACTATTAGGTGAGGTGGACTTTGGGCTAGTGGGACTCCAATCCCCACTAGTAATCTTTACCCAATGAAGATTACCGCTTCCCATCTTAAGGAGTATGGGATTCGAATATAAATTTAGTGGGAGGATCCATTTCATTTAAAGACCAAAATGAAATAGTTATTATGAAAAGTACAATGGCTAACAATTTATTTTCTGCAACAGATATATTATAACTTTGAAAAATGGTGACGACAAACCCACTCGCTTCTATACTTGACAAGAATTGTTTGATTGGACCCAATTTCACTGACTGGGTGAGGAATTTGAGAATTGTTCTCAATTCAGAAAAAATTGGGCATGTGCTTGATGAAAAGATGCCAACCTCCTTTCCTAAGGGTGGGACCCAAGAGGAGCGTGTCACTTATGATAAGTGGCGTGATGATGACTTAAAAGTTAGGTCATATATGCTTGCTTCTATGAATAATGAATTACAGAAGAAGTATGAATCTATGGAAGATGCTGGGTCGATCATTTTGCACTTAAAGGAATACTTTGATGAGAATGGTCAAACCTCTAGATATGAGATATCTAAGGCATTGTACCGTATGAGGATGGCTGAAGGATCATCTGTTAATGATCATGCTTTGAAAATGATCTGGCACATTGAAGAATTGGCTAGGCTGAATCTCGTTATGGACAATGAGTTAGCTGTGGATTTGATCCTCCAATCTTTACCCGATTCCTTCTCTGGTTTTGTCCAAAACTTCCACATGCATAAGATGGAGAAAACTCTTGCTGAGTTACATAGCATGTTGGTAGTTTATGAGAAGGAAATGCGTAACACGAGGCTAAATGTAGTGACTATGGCTAAGGCTTCTTCTTCAAAGGGTAAGACCGTTTTAAAGAAGAATAAATGGAAGAGGCCTGCCAAACCTATTGTGCAACCAAAACCCATGATTGATAAAGGCAAATGTCATTACTGAGGTGTCAAAGGGCACTGGAGGAGGAACTGCAAGAGGTACCTCGCGAGCTTGAAGGTCAAGCCCAAGAACCGACCTTATGAAGGTATGGTGTCTATGCTTATTGAAACCAATCTTATGGTTAGTGCTTAATCCAGCTCATGGATTCTAGATTTTGCTGCAACTTCACATATTTGTATGTCTTTGTAGAATCTGGAAATAAGCAGGATGCTAAGGCAAAATGAGATTGTCCTAACGTTTGCCAATGGAGCAAGAGTTGCTGCATTAGCTATAGGGACTTTTCGTTTATGTTTCCCTTCTCGACATGTAATGGTTTTAAAGAATTGTTTGCATTATAAGAATGCTGTTAGAAACATCATCTTTGTACCTCGTTTGGGTAAAGAGAATTATGAATTTTCTTTTGCTGATGATGTATGTTCTATTTATCATAATAGAATATGTGTTGGTTCTAGCTTATTAACCAACAATCTTTATACCATTACAATGTCCGGTAATATGATTACCAATGTCAATAAGCAAAATAGAATTGATATAAATGCCATAACTAATAAACGCCCTAGAGACGGTCCAAATAAAAAATATGTTTGGCATCTCCGATTAGGTCATATTGGAGAAGACAGAATTAACAAGTTAAGTAATGATGGATACATTGATCCTTTAAATTTTGAGTCATACTCGACTTGTGAGGCATGTCTTCTAGGAGAAATGACCAAAGCGCCTTTTGTGGGACAAAGTGCGCGAGCTGCTGACATATTAGAATTAATACATACAGATGTGTGGACCAATTAATGAAACTGCTAGAGGTGGTTATAATTACTTCATTACCTTCATCAATGATCAGTCACGGTATGGTTATTTATACCTCATGAAGTATAAATCTGAATCATTTGAAAAGTTCAAGGAATTCAAGGCTGAAGTTGAGAAACAAACAGGAAAATGTATTAAGGCTCTTCAATCAGATCGAGGAGGTGAATACCTTAGTACTGAATTCCTGGACTTTCTTAAAGAGAATGGCATTTTATCACAATGGACACCTCCTGGAACTCTAGAACATAATGGTGTATCTGAATGAAGAAATTGTACTTTATTAGATATGGTACAGTCTATGATGAGTTACACCGATTTGCCAATATCCCTTTGGGGATATGCCTTTGAGACTGCTGTATATATACTGAATAGAGTGCCGTCCAAATCTGTTCCAACTACGCCCTATGAGATATGGCATAGTAGGAAACCTAGTCTTAATCATATTAAGATTTAGGGTTGTCCAGCTTTCGTGAAAAAGCTGAAAATAGAAAAATTGGAGGCAAGATCTAAACAAGGTCGCTTCATTGGATATCCAAAGGAAACTCTTGGATATTATTTCTATTTTCATTCAAACCAAAGAATTTTGGTATGCAAGCACGCTTCTTTTTTGGAGAATCAGTTCGTCCAAGAAAGTGGTGCTGGGTGGAAAATAGTCTTACAAGAAGAAAATAATGAAGTATCAAACAACCGAGTTCAGATACCAATCTCTGATTCAATGGGAGCTTTTGATACACAACCTCTTAGGAGAAGTGCGAGAATGTCTCGCCCACCCGCTCGTTATAGACACTCGGTTGATCATATCGAACCATTATTCATTGTGAATGATAGTGATCAACCCGGTGATCCTAAAACCTATGAGGAGGCGATGTTGGACATCGATTCTGGTAAATGGTCAGAGGCCATGAAATCCGAAATGGATTCAATGTATTCCAATGAGGTTTGGACCTTGACTGACCTGCCTGATGGTATTGTACCAATTGGCTATAAATGGATCTTCAAGAGGAAGATGAATGTTGCAAGTCAAATTGGAATTTATAAAGCACGGCTAGTGGCGAAAGGATATTGTCAAAAAGAAGGAATTGATTATGACGAAACTTTCTCACCTGTGGCCATGCTAAAATCCATTCGAATTATGTTGGCTATAGCTGCACACCTTGATTATGAGATATTCCAGATGGATGTCAAAACGGCTTTTCTAAATGGTTTTCTCGATGAGAACATCTATATGGAACAGCCACAGGGTTTTGAATCCAATAGTGAAAAACAGAAGGTGTGTAAGCTTAAAAGATCCATTTATGGACTCAAACAAGCCTCCGGAAGTTGGAACATTCGTTTTGATGAGGTAGTCAAATCGTTTGGCTTCATCAAAAATCTGGATGAACCTTGTGTATATAAGAAGATCAGTGGGACTGCAATTGCATTTCTGGTTTTGTATGTTGATGATATACTTTTGATTGGAAGTGATGTACCAATGATATCATCGATAAAACTATTCTTGTCACAGAAATTCTCCATGAAAGATTTAGGAGAGGCAACCTACATTTTAGGTATCAAGATCTATAGAGATAGATCAAGACGATTGATTGGCCTCTCACAATCTACGTACATAGACAAAGTGTTAACACGGTTTAACATGCAATGTTCCAAGAGAGGATTATTGCCTTTTAGGTAAGGATCCGTCTTTCTAAGGAAATATGTCCCAACACTCCTGAAGAAAGAGAGCGGATGGCAAAGATACCATATGCATCCGCTATTGGAAGCATAATGTATGCTATGCTATGTACTAGACTTGACATTGCGCATACTGTAAGTATTACAAGCAAATATCAGTTTGATCCAGGAGAAGAGCACTGGATAGCAATCAAGAATATTCTTAAGTACTTACGAAGGACTAAAGATTTATTCTTGATATATGGAGATGGAGAATTTAAAGTTGTAGCTTATACTGATTCCAATTTTCAATCGGATCCTAATGATTATAAGTCTACATCTAGATTTGTCTTCACATTCAATGGTGGTGCAGTTAGTTGGAAAAGTTTCAAACAAAGTATAACTGTCGATTCCACCACTGAGGCAGAGTATGTAGCTGCTTCTGCAGCAGCAAAGGAAGCCGCTTGGATGAAGAAGTTTATTTCTGAACTTGGAGTCGTTCCTTCAATTGAGTAACAGATCACATTGTTTTGTGACAACAATGGGGCGATAGCTCAAGCTAAGGAACCAAGGTCTCACTAGAAGTCCAAGCACATTGAGAGACGCTTCCATCTCATCAGAGAAATTGTTGGGAGAGGTGATATCGCCTTGCAAAAAATTGCTTTAGCAGAAAACGTGGCAGATCCCTTCACTAAGGCCTTACCTCAGTCTTCTTTTGAAAGACATATTGACAAAATGGGTTTGAGGTACCAGACAAGTTGGCTTTAGTGCGAGTGAGAAATTGTTAGATGTATGCCCTAAAGATGCTATGTAATAGTTACATATTATGGATTTCAGTTGTATGCTATGTAATAGTTACATATTATGGATTTCAGTTGTACTTTCATTATTATTATTTAATTAATGGCAACGACGTATTCATTCATTTGTCCAATTACTTTATATTGATGAATGATTCCATAAGATCAGTTGTAACTAGATCTATTCTTGAGATGTCAAGAATATATGTGACGGGTTCATAGTTAGACTGAATCTTTAAATTGTTCCCGGTCGATGGATTATTAAGTGGATATTAATAATCCTGTTGAGACTGGTGTGTTCTTAACTCCGCCATTAAGTATTGGATACTTAAGGGAATGATGAGTCATATGTCATTGGGTATTATGATGCCTAAGTTAGAACACAGGTGTTTGTATTAGACAAATTCACTGAATGTGACGCATATGGAACGATTAGCGACATGGAAGCTTTTAGCGTGGTCAATGTCTAAATGTTCATGCTTTGGTCTTGTGTAAATAATCCTTAGACCTGAGGCACAGTGTTAACTTGTGTATCGAACAACTATGGTTCACGGGTGCACATAATGCCGGGTCGTCGATCCGTCTTTATACTTGATGGTCATAGTTTGTTCATATACAAAGTTACACGTGTGCGCAATATGGAATCTGTCTCCTTGTTATATGCAAGGTATGATAATGATGTCCTATGCGATCTAATTGTGACACTGCATTGAAATCCTCGGCCGGGGTTGTAACCGAGAATAAATTGTTTATGTCTCAAATAAAATGCATGTCAATTAGATTTGTGCATATGATCGAATTAATGACTTGACAAATATTCCATGGTCTTTGTTTGATCGGGACATGGTAAGACAGAGGGATTGAATTACACTGCAACCAAAGCTAACATGTTCATTATGTTCTTAAAGTATTCACACTATCTGGGTAGCCATGACATATTGCTAGATGTCAATCGTGGCTTGTAAGACCCAAAGATTAATCGGCACAATTAATTCTTTTGGAAGTACTAATGTGTTAGTACAAGTCTTACTACCAACTTAGTGATGAACCTAGGGATGTCACACACCATAAACAATTAGGATGACGTAGAACAGGAGAGAAATATTATTGTAAATGTGTTTGCAATTACTACAATCGAATTGAGTCGATTTGAAATTAAATTAAATGAGATTTAATTTAATTTGTATTATAGTCACGAGCCTACTTGCATATGATGCACACGCATGCCCAAAGTGGATATATGTTAACACACCAAACAAGTTGGCTTTAGTGCAAGTGGGAGATTGTTAGATATATGCCCTAAAGGAATTGATTAATTAATTATTTGTTCTTTGCTCAAAAAAAAATTATTTGTTCATTTAATTAATTAATTAATACTTTTTAATAACCAACATAAATTATATAAATATATATATATATATATATATATATAAAGCTTCATGCATGTGCACGAAGCACATGCATGAACCTTGGATGGTCAGCAAGCGCCGACCATCATCCACGAATTCGTGCATGAATGGTCAGCAGTTGCTGACCATCATGCACGAAGTCGTGCATGAGTGGGGACGATCAGCAACGGTTGCTGATCGTCCATCGATCAGCAACTGTTGCTGATCGGTTTATATTTTTTAGTTTAAAAGATTTGTTTTTGCGACACTTTAATGGGTTGAAAAAGATAGAGAAAAAGGTGGGTGTGCATTTGTGTTTTAGAGAGAAAATGCTTTGCTGAAAACAGAGAGCAAATTGTGTGCGTGTTCTTGTGTTTTGTTTTTTTGGAGACGCAAGAAAGAAGAACATTATCTCGTTCGGGCCGTGACTATTATACATCACGGATACGACGGTTTGTTTCCACGGATTGCTAGCACGATCGAGGTGGTGAATATCCGAAATTCTCTTTTCTGTTCTACGTTCGTTGTTGGTGTGTCTAAACTAGAGGTCCGACACTTGTGGGACTTGAACTGTAGAACATCCGAACCGACTTGTTTAAAGCGCGCTTCAAGAGGTAATTCGTTTAACTCCCTTTTAATATTTAGATTTTTGATTAAAACGCAAGAACAATGCCTTAGGAGAATCATGTATAAAATATATCTTTGTTTCCGCTACATTCATTTCATTAATTTATCTTATACATGATTCATGAAACCCCAACAATAGATTCATCAATTCCCAAGTAACTCGATCATCGATTCATCCTCTATGGCCGCTTGGCTCGAAAATGACCCATGCACTCAGCCATGATGCCTGCTCGACCGGGACCGATCGGATAAGAAAAGATCGGTGAAGTTGCAACCGGACCACGGTCGGTCGGCCCCAATCTATACCGGTCGAGCGGGATCGATCCACGATCGATCTGCATGATGCAGGGATCGATCTCGCTCGACCGAGACCGATCCATGATCGATCCATGCACCGATCAGATTGACCCACACGGCCGAGGCGATCAGCCCCGATCGATCCTGGTTAAGCGGGATCGATCCGCATGGTGCAGTGATCAATCCCGCTCGACCGGCACCGATCCATGATAGATCGATGCACCGATCAATCCGCACGGTGCAAGGATCGATCCACACAGCTGAGGCCCTCGACCACGATCAATTCCGATCAACTGGGATCGATCCTTGATCGATCCAGACGGTGCATGGATCGATCCACACAGCCGAGGCCCTCGACTGGGATTGATCCGCACGGTGCATGGATTGATCCACACGGCCAAGGCCCTCGACCACGATCGATCCCGCTCGACCGGGATCGATCCATATGGCCGAGGCCCTCGACCACGATCGATCTCGCTCGATCGGGATCGATCCATGATCGATCCACACGGCCGAGGCCCTCGACCACGATCGATCCCGCTCGACTGGGATTGATCTATGATCGATCCACACGGTCGACGCCCTCGACTAGGATCGATCCACGATCGATCCGCACGGTGCATGGATCGATCCGATCGATGCAAGATTGATCCACACAGTGCAGGGACCGATCCCGCACGACCGAGGATCGACCCACAATCGATCCACATGGTGCAAAGGTCGATCCACGATCGATCCCCGCGGCCGAGGCCCTCGACCATGACCGATCCCTGCTCGACCGAGATCGATTCACGATCGATCGTGCCCGACCACACGGTAGTCACATGCTTGTCTCAAAGATTAAGCCATCCACATGGCCAAGGCCCTCAACTGAGATCGATCCATAATCAATCCGCGCAATGCAAGGATCGATGCATGGATCGACCGGCACGGTGCATGGGTCGACCGAGATCGATCCAGATGATGCATGGATCAACATCCGCATGGCGCATGGATCAATCCGCACAATCCAAGGCCCTCTACCACGATCGATCACAAGGCTCGACTAGTAGTGCAAAGGTGAAATTCTTGGATTTATGAAAGAAAAACAACTAACCAAAATTTTTGGTGCCATTTTACTGTTCACCCCCAAAAAAAGCAACTTACCGAAAATTTCCGCAGTTGTTTTTTTTTTATTTTGGTAAAAAAAAATTTCGGCAGTAGTTCGTAAAAAAAAATTTGGGCAGTAGTGACCAGAGAAGCAAGGCCAGAGGAGGCCACGTTGCTTCGTGTGGAGCAACCAACGAAGGCCAAGAAAGCCCAACTGTAGACACGCTTCTTCCACCTGTCCTCCATGCATGCATCCACCGAAAATCCCCCTCTTCGTTGGCTGGTTTTTAGCAAAACTAGCAGCTAATCTGCTCATGTAAGTGAGCTAAAGAGAGTGACCGAGCATAACCGAGAGAGAGAGAGAGAGAGAGAGAGAGAGAGAGAGAGAGAGAGAGAGAGAGAGAGAGAGAGATCGAGCGAGGAAATTCGCGAGTGAGCAGCAGGTGGGTGAACGGCGAAGAGGAAGAAGGACCACCTTCTGCCATGCTCGAGCTGCCGCCGCCTTGGTTCCCATCGCCGACCGGTCAAGCCACGACCCCCGAACCTCCATTTCCGGACAGCTACCGAGTGAGAGAGTTTAAGGCAAGCAATTGTTCTTCAATCTATGTTGTTGCAAGCTGTTTTGCCTAGAAAAGAAGTGAAATAGGTGAGGAGAATGGAGTACTTGAGCTGCATGTGGAGTCTTTGATATGTAGGAGGGTGTTAGATCAAGAAAACTGGTTGTGGATGAGGTGCATGTGCTGGATCTCGATTTTCATGAAGTGTGAGTGCTGGATTTTTGAACTTGCAAGTGAAACCAAATGAATTTGAGATTCTTACCATGAGGAATCTTAGTGATAATCATGCTTTGGTAAGGTGTATTGTGTGTATGGACAAAGAGTATAATGACGCGAGGTCGAAATCTAATGTGTAGGAGGAGTTTTGTGAACTTGTGAACTGTTTTTGTGAAAATCAGTGTGACCTCAGGCGACATTTTAAATTTTCTGTAATTATCTGACCACAATTTGATTTCGAACCCTTGATGAAAGTTTTAGAGCACATCTTCATGAATAACATATCCAAAATTCAGAGAAAACGAACAAATTATGACCCTTGCAATAATTTTCCTACAAAAATGAAATCTGGAATTTTACAGAATGTTGGGTAGTAAGAAAATCGAAGTTTTACCCTCGGTGCCTATGGAATTTGACTTAATGTTCTGCTTGAGATTTGTTCCTCTAGGTCTTATAGATAACGTGTAAATATTTCGTAATTTTATGAACCCATTTAGTAATTAATTCGGAATTGTTGCTAAAACTGCGCAATTGTAGAAATTAAGTTATTGTTTGGAGATTTCTATAGAATTGTTATATATGAAGTATAGTTCTCGAATTGCCATGTGATTTAGTGATGCTGATGGTGGGAGGTTTGTGACTTGATGATGCTGATGGTGGGATATTGTGATTGATAAAAAGTTTGTGAGATATCTTGTTTGACATATGATGATGCAATTGTGAATTAAAATGCAATTTGTTTGATAAAAGGGTTCATGATATATCTTGTTTGACATATGATGATGCATTTGTGAAATTAAAATGCGATTTTTTACCCATTGAACCCTCGGATTAATGATGCCCCGGGAGTCGGGATGCCCAAAGGATCGAGTGAGTCGATGCCTTGTGGATGCCTGGTGGCCTTAAATGGCTGAATGCCAGAGGTTATTCCTCGGGAGTTTCGAGATGCCCGATGGTATGCTAGTCGGTACGTAATTCCAGATGGCCAAGGTAACCATTTTCATGGGAGGCCCTCAAGGTTCCTCGTGATGCCAGGTGTGGTACGAGATGCCTGGAGGCGTGATTCGCTCTAGATGCCCAGTGGCCTTAAATGGTTGAATGTTGGAGGCTTTCGCAATGCCTAGAAGGATGCGAATGCTGGAGGGACGCAAACCTTGGTCCTCCGGGGATGAAACCTTTTGAAAAATAAAATGAATGATTTGACTATAAATGTGTGGGGTCTAAATATGTTGTCATCACATTGAAGGGTTTCATGATTGTGATCTGTGTGATCTGATTATGTGGCATATGATTCTTATAGAATTTACAATTGCTTTAGTATTGAAGTATTCCATGATATTGATATTAATTTATCCCTTGTCTCCCTGCCTTGTCTATCTTGTATGAAATTAGATGCCGATTGTTATGCTCGATATAGCTTGTTAAATCTTTTGCTACTGAGTGGTTATGCTCACCCAGTTTGGGGACTAACATTTCAGACTAGACAAGATACCTCTGCCGCCACCACCACCGCCACCAGCAGATGGACCGAGTGGTTGGATATGGCTGCGAGGAGGAGGACAGCAAAGGAAGGAACTTTTGGACGCTGACACTAATCGATGGACTTTAAGTATATGACTGTTGGAAGAGATATTGGTCATCTTTTGAAATATAGCCAAGTATAGAAAACCTTGGCATTTTGATGTACCAATGAATGATGTCCATCAAGTTATGTAAATAAAAGTGTACGGCTTTAACTTACATAAAATGTTTAGTTGGTGTGCACTGTTTTCTGAATATAGGGAAGGGAGTTGTTGGATACGCTTCCGCCATATAAATTGCGCAGGGACCGACCTAAAAGATATAAACCCCCAGGATTGATGGACCTTCAGGTCACGAAAGATAAAGGTAAGCGAACTGTGGCGACCCTGACAGATTGGGGGCCGTTCAAGGGGTGCCACACCGAGTGCATAGGTCGTTTTCGAGCCAAGTGGCCATAGAGGTTGAATTGATGACCGAGTTACTTGGGAATTGATGAATCTGAGTCCCTTTGGTAAGACGAGATTGTAACTCGGGCATGAATGAATGAGCCATGTGCTGTATCGATGCATGACCCGAACAAGACATTGGTGTTCTCGCGTCTAGCAGTGCAGATGCGACCTTGTTCGATGACTCCGTGTGATCCTCGAGTTCTCGTGCTTGAGGAGCAATGGATGATCCTCGAGTTCTCGTGCTAGTGACTCTCCTCAACCAACTCTAGCTCTACCCGAGCTAGATAAACCTTGGAAAAATGTGAAGAACAGGATGGGTGGTCTATCCTAAGAAGGCTGGTCAGCGACGATAGGGAGAGAGGGTTCTCCTATCTTAGGGCCCTTATTCTTCTTCCTCCTGTTCTTCACCTTTTTCCAAGGTTGATCTTGCTCGGGCAGAGCTGGAGTCGGTTGAGGAGAGTCACTAGCACCTGCAGGGGACGTTTGCACAGAATCCGGGGAAGGCTGAAGCCAAACCGGGTCTATCTCAGACTGAGGTGGGACAAGGGCATTTACAGCCCGAGGTAGATCAGGAACAGCTTCTGGCCTGCGCACAACCTGTTCCAAGACAATAATCGGAGGAGGAGTGGCCGTTCTTTACGGATCCAAAGCATGGACGACCAGCTGAGCAGGAGCGATCGAAGTCTGCCTAGCCGAATGACGAACGGCCTGTCTTGCATTCTGTGTGCACCTAGTGGGGTTTTCCCAGGGGGAGCACGGCAGTTGTGGCCAAAAGCGTTGCAATCCGGACACGCAATCGGGAACAATTCATATTCAATGTTAATGGTCCTAGAAACACCCTTCAAGGTGACTTTGGCCTTCTCAACTCTTGGCTGATTGGCCGTGACCTCAACATAAATTCTCGCGAAGGAGACCATCTTCATTTGGTCGGTCCGTTGATCAACATACATCGGCTTTCCCGCCACACTCGCTATCGCGCTCATGGCCGGCACCGTCCAACACTCAAACGGCAAATTCCGCAGGCAAATCCAAATGGGAATGGCGGAATGGTCTTCTCTCTTAAAGTCCACGAGAGGCTTCCATTGCCGAAGTATTAGCGGCGCTCTCGCAATCGTCACCGGCCCATCTTCAAAGATCTTCCTCCTAAATCCAGGGTCCGGGATTTGGAGGAAGAGGAATCCTTGATCGTCGGTGAAGATTTCCCCAATCTTGGAGCCCCACGTCTTCCTCAACACTTGCTCCAACAAACCGAAAGGTAGCCTCCTTCTCCCAACCAAGTAGCCAACCAAGCAATCATACCACTTCGGGTCCATAGCATCGAGTGCTTCATCCGGGAGATTCACAACAGCCTCTCCCTCCATAAAAGTGGGCGGAACAAAAGACATTCGAAACCTTTCACTGCCAACCAAGCCACATTTGCCCAAGAACGCGCCGGGGCATCATGGTGACCAATCGGAGGCTGCCATGGATGCTTGGAAGCTAAATGAAAATGGCTCTGTCCTCTCAACCGGCGAGAGCGAATGTCAGTCTCCTTCGAAGCTTGCTGCTTGTTCTTCATTTCTGCAGGTCCGGATGAGGAAGCAGATGCCTTACTAGGCTACTTCGACAGAGATCCAACACTAGTTGAAGGGATTGGAGGCCCTTCCAGGGCAGCAGCCATTGGTCGGGCTTCTCCAGAGTTAATTCCATCCCCAGCAGCAGAAGCGGACATTTTCACAAGCACCTTGTCTGTAACCCAATTACAGCAAGCAAAATCACCATTGAAAGGAGAAGACTTACCCGGACTAAGTTCAGCAACACCCCTAGGCCTTGTAAAAGACCAATCTCACACAGCAGAAGCAGCAAAAAATCAGAAGAGCTCGAATCTAGAAGCTTGCCGTAGCAGTTTGCATAAGCAGTTCGCAGGAGCCCGCGGAAACAAGGGAATCCGAAGCTGTAGGCCACAAAATGAGACGTCGTTCAGAGGGCCGGATATGGGATCCTATACGACCTCCCTTTCCAAAAATGGGGACAAACAAACAACCAGAACCAGCAAAACACACGATTCCATAAGCTTGTTGCAGTAGTTTGTAGAGGCGGTTCGTAGGAGGCCACGGAAACAACGAAATCCGAAGCTGTAGGCCACGAAATGAGACACTATTTGGAGGACTAGATAAGGGATCCTATACTGCCTCCCTGTCCAAAAATGGGACCAAACAAACAAGCGGAACCACCCAAACCAACAACAGCCTCAGCAGACAGTCAGAGCGAGCGGTTTCTGGAAAAAGGCAAATCTCGAATTCTAGCACGACCCAGCCAAATTCCTTTGGTGGGATGGAAGATGATAGTGAGAGGAGGATATCCTCCAAAAATCAACCCATTCCAACCAGAGGAGCTCTCATGCGATGAAGAAAACCAGAAGATAACCAGTGTAGAAATCGGGAAAAACGAACTAGAGCTAGGGTTGCGGATAACTTTTGATTCAGAGCATCCCAGTGAAAATTATTCAGTGGGATGGAAGATGAGGATGAAAGGAAGCTATCCTCCAAATTTCATCCCATTACGACCGGAGGAACTCCCTGTGGATGAATAAAACATAAGAAAAACCAGTGAAGAATCCAGAAAAACGAACCAAAGCTATGGTTGCGGATATCTTTTGATCAAGACCAGATTTTGCAAATTCCTTCGGCGGAGATGTAGAGGAGTGTGAGAGGGATCTTCCCTCCAAAAATCATCCCATTCCGATGGTTACATCTCCGGGAATCAACATCTCAACCAGCTGATGAACAGTTCCACGAGAACCAATAGAGAGAAAAGCCCGTGAACAGAACCCATGAAGTGCAAAAATGGCAAAGCTGATGCTTTCACAGTTGTTTTTTTTTTTTTTTTTGGTAAAAGGTAATTAAATAGATAGAGAAAGGCCAAATACAAAAGATCGGATCCATAACCTACACTCTAAGACGAAGAGTGAAGGGAAGCCGATGTAAAAGAGAACAAGAGAACAAGACAGCCAACAAGCCGGAGGGACACCAAGCGACCGCAACCCTCCAAACTAAACAAGAGAGCAAAGAACGGAGAGAACAAGGCAAAGCGAGCGGCTGGACAATTAGTGAGTAGAGAAAACCACCGGATTGAATCCCCAACACCTTTGAAGTCTTTTGTTCCTTGGAGAAGGTGGGACCTTGGAAAAGGAGATAGCTTTGTCCCTGACCGCCTTAATAAGGTGATTTTTAAGGGCAGGAATAGCTACCGCCTCACTTCGGAAAATAGCAGCATTCCTCATCTTCCAGATCAGATGACATAAGGCACCAAAGGAGAACCGAACCATCCTGTGATAGAAGTCTTTACCCGTGAAAAACTTCGTAGCCCAGGTAAGTAGATCCCTCCAGCTTCTGTTCTTCCAAGGGAGGTTGCACCTAGCGGCCCAAAAGAAGGCTAGAGAAGCCAAGGTGCGACATCCGAAGAAGAGATGATTGATAGAGTCCAGAACTTCATTACAGAAGGTGCAAACACAATAATCAATTCTGCCATAGGATAGAAGCATCGCCTGAGTAGGAAGGCGGTTTTTTGATATAAGCCACAAGATAAATTGATATCGAGGCGCAAGGGCGTTATCCCAAATGAGAGAAGCCCATTGGACCGGATTCCTCTTAATTCTGATTGATTCCCAAGCCGAGGCAATAGAGTATACACCTGAGGGGTCGCAGCACCAAATGAATTTGTCCTGCAAAGATGATAATAATAGCATAACTATTGACCATCTATCCAGAAGAGATCTAAATGCTGCACCAATCGGAGTATGAAGATCAGCAACTACTGCAAAGTCCGGGAGGCCTATAGAATCCCTAAAGAACGAGGGAACAAAACCATCTAGAGGACCACATGGTAACCAATAGTCATGCCAAAGCGAGATAGAATACACATTGCCAACGACCCACCTGAACGATGAGCAGAAGTAGGGTCTAAGCTGCAGAATCTTCTTCCACGTCCAGGAGCAAGTCCCTGGCCTATCGACAATCCAGAAATTCTTCTTCTTCAGAAAAATGGAATGGATCCATCGGCACCATAAGGATTGTTTATCAGAAAACAGAATCCATATGTATTTGACCATGGAAGCCCTATTGCACTGCTTGATGTTCCGGATGCCGAGGCCCCCTTCAGCTTTCAGGCAACAAACATCTTCCCACGCCACCTTGGCACCACCCCGACCGAGAGATGTTCCTTTCCATAGGAATTGCCTCATTATCCGCTCAACATCCTCTAGGACCGAAGATGGTAGAGTGAAAATACTCGTCCAAAAAGCTTGGATGGAGTGAAGTACGGATCTTATAAGCTGCAATCTACCTGCGAAAGATAAAAATCTATGCGTCCAAGATTGGATTCTAGCAGTAATACGGTTCGTCAATGCAATGCAATCCACTCTACTCAATCTAGAAGAAATGATCGGAACACCAAGGTAGCGGACCGGCAATTTCCCCTCCTGGAAACCAAACGCCCAAAGGATTTTGTTCCGCATAGAAGGGTCACCACCAGCCAAGAAAATCTCACTTTTATGCTTGTTAGGGAGTAAGCCACTCCAAGCGGAGAACAAATCAAGCCCTTTTTTCAACATAACAATCGAGCGCCAGTCCGCTTGACAGAACAAGAAAACGTCGTCAGCGAAAAACAAATGGGACAGCTGAATAGGCTTGCACCTCCAAAAGAATTTGAAGTCCAGATTGGAGGTGCGAGACATTAGTATACTAGAGAATACTTCCATGACCAAGCTGAAGAGGTATGGGGACATCGGATCACCTTGCCTTATGCCTCTACCCCCCGGAAAAAAACCATGAAGATCCCCATTGATAGATATAGAGAAACTCGGAGATCGAACACAGGCCATGATAAGCTTTATAAAATGAGGGGGAAACCGAAATGTTAGCAGAACAAGCTCTAAGAAATCCCAATCAACAGTGTCGTAGGCCTTATGGAAGTCCACCTTGATTGCACATTTAGGTAGGTAGGGAGAGAGATGGAATCCAGCAAACAGTTCCTGGGCTAATAGGATATTATCCCTCATTCTCCTGCCCTTAACAAAAGCATTCTGGGATTGATTAATCAAATCCCCTAAGACCCCAGCTATTCTATTGGCTAGAATCTTAGTGATCACGTTATAAATCGTGTTATAGCATGCAATTGGTCTAAAATTCGTAACTGCATTAGCATTGGGAACCTTCGGAACAAGTGCAAGAATAGTGGCATTTACCTCTTTAAGGAGCCGACCATTCTAGAAGAAGTCATGCACTGATTCAACCACAGAAGAGCCAACGGAATCCCAGCAAGATTTAAAGAATTCGACAGGAAACCCATCAGGCCCGGGGGCCTTACCTTTTGCCAGCGAAAATAACGTGCTCTTGATTTCAAAGTCCAAAACTGGAAGACCGAGGATGCTAGCTTGGTCTTGAGATAATGGCTTGCGAACATAATGTCGCACCTCCTCAAGGGACGGCCTAATCAAACCTTCTTTCGGGGATAAAAGGTCAAAGAAATAGTTGACAAACACCTGGGGGACCAAGAGAGGATCAGTAATGACATTACCAATAGGATCTTTAGCCGAAAGGATACGGTTTAAAAGTTGTCTTCTCTTCATAGATTGATGAAAAAACTTCGTGTTCCTATCGCCCTCTTTTAGCCATCTAACTCTAAACTTCTGTCTATAGAACGATTCCTCATGAGATCTCAGCTCAACATATACACAGCGACACTCCCTCTCTTCTTGAGTAAGAGTAGAGATTGCCGGATCCGCTTGGAGCTGATTCTGGGCAGTTGCCAAAGCTTCTCTAGCCTCAGCAACCTTGACCGAAATATCAGAGAAGGTGTCACGGTTGAGAGATTTCAGGAGAGCCTTCACCCTTTTGAGTTTCGAAACCAGTTGGAACATAAGAACGACTAAAATAGGAGTATTCCAAGCCTGCTGGACGGTGGCCTTAAATTCTGGGTGGTGAGTCTAGAATTCGAAAAATTTAAACGGCTTCCTCTTATTAGAAGGCTGCAGCACTCTAACAGTCATAGGACTGTGATCTGATATTCCAGGATTCAGGAAATTTTCCTCAGAATAAGAAAAATGAAGATTCCACTCACCGTTTACGAGAACACGATCAATTTTTCTCATTTTCCTTGCCTCTCTAGATGATGTGGACCAAGTGAAACGGCAACCAACATACCTGAGGTCTACCAGCTCCGCTCGGGACAAACATTGGGGAAATTCGTCAAAACAGGAAATCCAGTTCATGGAACCACCAATGCAATCAGAAGGTTCCTTGATTGCGTTGAAGTCGCCAGCCACTTGCCAGGGAGAGTGCCGGAAGGTATCACTATAATGAGAGAGGTCTTTCCATAGAGGTGGACACCGGGAGAAAGAGTGCTCCCCATATACAATAGACACACAGCAGCACATACCAGAACTATTAAACTTAAGCGTGCCATGCAACACTTGATCGCTAATTGAAATAGTAGAGTAAGAAACCAAGTCCGGGTTCCATCCAACCCAGATCCTACCGCGCGGCGAGAACTCATAGTTCGAGAGCCAATTCCAACCCCTAATAAGGGTGGACGAGACAGATTCAAAAAGATCCTCAGGCACCTTACTTTCAAAGAGGCCAATGAAACACAGATTATTAACAAGAGCAAACCGCCTGATTTCAGCCCACCTAAGGGGATCCAAAATGCCTCTAATATTCCAAAAGCCGATTATCATCCAAAAAACCATAATAGATCGGGACTACAATAGGAGGGGGGTCAGGGAGGAGGTGCAGAACCTGCTCCTGGAGGTTAGGAATCTTTGCAGGAGGCTTCCTTTTCATGGTAGACTTATCCGAAAACTAAACTTCATCATCACTAGGGGCGCTGCAGATACTGGAGTTCGAGATATAATCTGAACTTTCTGATAGATCCAGAGGGATAGGAGCTCCTTCGCACAAAGGTTAAGGAGGTTCAATATGCTCCTCTAGTTGAACATCCCTGCGTTTCAAAACTTGGCCTTCATCGATAGGCGGGGATAGGCCAAAAGAAACAACTGCAGCCGCAGCAACAGCAGCAGTATCAGCTTGCTTTGCTGCTTTCTTTTTCTTCCTTTTATTCCTGCGCTTCACCAGTTTCCATTCCATCTCTCCTGATGCAGATTCGGATTCAGCAATGGGAAGATTAGCCGGATTGGGCAGAGAGGATTCATGAAGGACCCCCATTTCCTTTTTGGGGAACTCGGCTCCCTTGACTGCTCGGATCTGATACAACTGTGCGGACCGAGGGCCACATCATTCGTGTCCTCCCTACTTGAGGTATGCTGAGTGGCCACCCCTTTGCCTTTTTCCAACAGGGGAGCCTCATCTCTAGACGGAACCCGGATGGGTTCAGCCTCGTCATTCCCCATAGATGGCAGGGGTGGTTCTGGTTTCTTAACAGCATCACTGCAATCGTGCCCGAAGATTCCGCACTTCCTGCAAGCGAGAGGCTTCCATTCGTATTCGACATCCACAACAACCAGTCTCCCCATAAGTTCCAGTTGAAGAAATTCATGGATAGGTTGCTGAACTGTGATTTCTACACAAACATGAGCAAAGGTAAGCATGGCCATCTGCTCAGTCCTCTGGTCCACATAGAGCGGCTTCCCAAGAGCATTGGCTATCTTGCTAATAGAGTGAGCAGACCAGAACGAGCATGGAAGATTCCTCAACCTAACCCAGACCGGCACCGATTGGAGGGACTCTTTGTTCAACTCAATCCCCGACTTCCATTGCTGCAGCATCAGGGGAATTCTAGCCATCGTAACAGTCCCTCCCTCTAGGATTTTCCTCCTAAATTCTGGGTCAGCAATTTGCAGCACGAACAGTCCCCTACCATTGGACATTACTTCTAGTAATGCAGGCCCCCACACTCTCTTAAGCGATTAATCAACAACCTTGAACGGAAGTTTCTTTCCTATGAAATACCCCACCAAGCAATCATAAAGCTTAGGATCAGCAGCCTCTAAGTCAGATTCGTCCATGTGAATAACATGATTGATGTCATAATGCTTAGGAGTATGTTCAAGATCATAACCCCTGGTGGCACCACTCGCAACAGCTGCCCAGGAGCGGACAGGAGGCTTAATTGATACACCCCTAGAGGTATTCCGCTTAGATTTAGACCGGCCCCTACCGATGTGACACCCCTTGACGGCCCCCGATCCGATTTGGGTCGCCATAGTTTGCTTACCATTTACTTTCCTAATAACATGTCACTCTGATACCATTACAATTTCAGTGGGTCCATACAACCCGGGGGTTTACATCTTTTAGATCGGTCCCTTGCGCAGTTTAAATATGTAAGCACATCCAACAACTCCCTTCCCTATGTTCAGAAAACAATGTACACCTACTAAACATCTTATATAAGTTAAAACCGAACACGTTTATTTACATAGAGCAGATGGACATCTTTAGTCGGTACATCAAAATGCCGTAGTTTTCTATACTCGGCTACACTTCAAAAGATGACTGACATCTCCTCCCACAATCGTATGCTTAAGGTCCATCAACCAATGTTGGCATCCAAAGGTTCCCTCCTTTGCTATCCTTCTCCTCGCGGTCATATCCAACCGCTCAAACCATCTACTAATCTGAAATGTTATTCCCCAAAAGGGGTGAGTATAACCACTCAGCAGATAGGGAAATCCAATAACAACTCAATGCATCAGGCAGATCATACATGCATTGCAAGTCTTACTTACCTTGAAGCCATGTGCATACTATCATGCATCATCATATCAATTTATAACACATATATGTATATCATCATCGTATCATACATGTCATCATCGTCATGACATCATTACATCATATGTGTCATCATCATCATGACATCATTACATCATACGTGTCATCATCATCATGGCATCATTACATCATACATGTCATCATCATCATCATTATTATCACCATGCATATTATCATGCATATCATATCATGGGTGATCATCATATCACATATCATCATCATCATCATCATCATCATCATCATGCATATCATATCATGGGTGATCATCATATCACATCACATATCATCATCATCATCATCATCATCATCATCATCATGCATATCATCATGCATATCATATCATGGGTGATCATCATATCACATCACATATCATCATCATCATCATCATGCATATCATCATGCATATCATATCATGGGTGATCATCATATCACATCACATATCATCATCATCATCATCATCATCATCATCATCATCATCATCATCATCATGCATATCATATCATGGGTTAATTTTCATCTTTTATCTTTAAATTTGATCACCACATCACCCATTTCTCATATCATCAATTTCATCATCCCTTCGAGCAAAGACCTCCGACAGGGTTCCCAGCATTTCAGCCATCCCATGGTCACCGGGCTTCCGGCCCCCCACATTCCAGGCAACTCGTATCCCAACTAGCATCACGAGGCATTCCCTTCGGGCAGAAACCTCCGACAGGGCTTCCGGCCTTTACCCTTCTAGCCAGGCATCTCGCACCCCAATCCTAGCATCGCAAGGCATTCCTTTCGGGCAAAAACCTCCGACAAGGTTTCCGGAATTATGTACCGACATACCACAGGCCTCCCCTGGAATTACGTACCGTATACCACCGGGCATCCCGACACTCCCGGGGAATCTCTGGAATTACGCCACTAGGCCACCGAGCATCATCATCCACCACAACCACTTCCTCACTTATCATTATCCACATTTACCATTATTTTGATCTCAATTTAACATGGCATATGGCGTGACATCAAACAAGTCATATTTGGCACACATGCATCACAATTCAATGTCATACATACACCAATATCTCATCATACATGCAACAGTGCATAATTATTTATTAATAAATTCAACGGAATTTATGGCCAATAAAATAATCCATTTTATTTATTTATTTATTTATTTATTTTAATAAATAAATATTAAATTCAATATCCATAAATTCCCAAAATTATAAAAATTACAGCAAATATTAAACAAGCCAATAGGATGATAATTTCATACAAAATACATGGCCAAATAGCATTTCACACAATTTCCCAATTTTCACAAAACAGCACATAATATTCGGATAAATCCTGAACGCACATTTTCCGAAGAAATTCGATTAAAATATCCATACGGTCTCCAAAAATTACGAAATTTCACAGAGTGATAGCCAAGACATTTTTGCACAACTTTCAGCAGAATTCCAAGCCAGATTCTTTTTAGATTATTTTATACAACCTCACGAAGCTTCTGGAACCACTACCGCATCGTCCAGAATACACATCTCCGAAATATTAAGATTTCACCCATCTATTCTCTTTCGTTTCCTATGAAATTTGGATATGTTATGCATCAAGGTGTCCTTTACAAGTTTCATGAGAGAAATAGTTCAAATAACCAAAGTATGGTCACCATTTAAGTCCATGAAGTCTCGGGTGTCTCGGAACACATCACCAGAATCATCGTCTCCAAGATCTAGCCGATTTACTAGGCTATACTTGTTCATTTCTCTTCAAATTTGAGTATGTTGTATTTTAAGATGTTACCTACAACTTTCATGAAGACATCAAAGTCAGATTTTCATCACAAACCAACATGCAACCAAAAATCCAACAAGAGGTCAGTGAAAACTTCACAGATCTGAGGTCTCCGTATAACAAGGCTTTAACCCCTCAAATCTCCATCATTTTTCACGAAATTTCATTATGTTATACTACAAGATGTTAGATACAACTTTCATGAAGACATCGAAGCCAAAATCGGACTCCAAACACACATGCAAGCACGAACAAGTTACTGACTCCTACAAACCGAACAAGAACAGTCACACGGCTTGAAAATAACCAACTCTTACCTCGGTTTTTCGCACAAATCACACCTCAAATCGAACATGCAACCACCAAAACAAACATGCAAGAGAAGTTATGGACTCCACTTGCCTCTAGACCAAGGAAAACAACGGCGTAGGGCGGCGAACACGGTGGACGGACGGCGGCAACCCCTCGGCTCCACCTCCTTCCTCTCTCTCTCTCTCGGCCGCACCCTCTTCCTCTCTCTCTCACACGGTTCTCTCTCTCTCCCTTTCTCTCTTGGCCAAATGGCTAACCAGCCATTCTCTCTCCTTTCCTTCCCCTTTTTATACCCCTTAAACCTCATCATTAGCTTGCCTCCCCAATGCCCAATGCATGCCACCCCTCTTGCCACTTGTCACAACACATGCAAGATGGGCTTTTGGGCTTGGGCCGGCCATTCTTGGGCCTCCTCTTGGGCTGGTCGACAGCCCCCTTGTGGGCTTCAATGGGCCGGCCAACTTGGCCCATTAAAGTTCCACTCTTGGGCTTAAGGCCCAATCGAATTTTGACCCTCTTTTTCCCCTTTTTTTTTTGAATTTCTTTTATAAATATTTCTAAATTTCAATTTTCAATCTTGGCCAAAGTCTTAGGATATTCTTGTTCATTGAAATTTCAATCATATGGCCAAGCATAGATTATTAATCTATTAAATTTAAATTTCCACAATCACAAGCACAAATCATCAAATTAAAAGACTAATGGCTAAAACATAAGCCATAGAAATTTAACACCTAATTAGAGACTTTAACACACCTTATGGCTTGGCTTTGAATTTTGGCATGCCACAATTCTCCCCTCCTTAGAGAATTTCGTCCTCGAAATTAGACATTCCCTATGTCTCTTGAAATAAGTGAGAGTACCTTTCTCTCATCTCATTTACACTCTCCCATGTGGCTTCCTCCACATCATGATATCGCCATAATATCTTAACCAAAGGAATTCTCTTGGTCCTAAGAATTTGTTCCTTCCGATCCAATATCAGCACAGGCTCTTTAATATACCTCACTTTCTCATCTATTTTGATGGCTTCATGATCGAGTATGTGTTCTAGATCAGGTTGATACTTCCTCTTAAGTTAAGGATGCAAGCTCTTAACATATCTTAATTTATCTCAACACCATAAACATTTTTAAAATAATACCCACATATGAAATTTCTTTTGAATGCTTGTGAATCTTCCTTCATGAAATCAAACAATACAAACCGAGGTTTTCAAAAGCATTCAACAACAACAGCAAGCTTTGAAATCATATGTCATTTCCATGTCAAAACGTTTTTCAAATCACCAATGTGGAAAATCCTTTGAGTTCTTGAAAATTCCACCTCATGATATCAAATAATGCAAAATAAGAATTTCAAAGACACAGCGGTATGACAATGATAGTATTTGAGAATAGGTAAATCTCATATTGTTAAACCAATTCACAAATTCAAAGCATGATACCAATTCCATAAAATCCATGATCACGTTTAAATTTCAAATGTTTTTTCAAAATCCACATGCAAAACCTTGAGTCGCACTTGTATCACGGCGCGAAATGAAATACTTTATCAAAACCCTTAGTAAAATTTAAATTGGTACGTTGGCAAATTCAAATCTCAATCCCAACTCCAATGGGTTGGAATGTTTTCTATAAAAAGTTCAGAAATATAAATTTTTTTTTCTTAAAACCTTTGGGCACGGTGTCACAATACTCATAAATTTTGATGAAATTCAAGAGATTTTCTAAAACAGTTCACAATCAAAATCTTTTAATAATTCCATCCACCTCCTCTATCTCATATTTCAATTCCTTTTGTGAAAACATCTATTTTAAGCTCTATCCTAAGTGCAACTATCAATGAGATTCAAATTTAAAGAATTCCACCTTCTCGACTCAATCGAACACACCATTTGGCCGAATTATTCCTATACCTTCGTCACCACCAATTCAAGCCTAGAACCATCAAAATCAACACCACCAATAACTCATTTGGTTCAGTCCAGCAAAGACATTCACTATGCGTTCACCGCAACATAGATTCAAGCCTAAAATGTAGCATCGTTCCTTCGATTCAAATATCTATAGTCCACCAAGACTTATTTAATTCAAAGATCGACAATACACCAAAATAAAACTTGTCTAGTTTCCACCGAATATATCTCATATCTCATCCTAAAGGATCATCACTTAGACTAATCATTCATCAAATCCACAACTTGAACTTCCACCATTTCACCTTGGAAAGACTATAACCACAAATGATCATATCCACTAATTCCACCAAACATTTTTCAAACTGAGATCATCACCTAAAATTAAAAGTTGACCACTATCGATTAAACCTATTATTCCAACATATAAACCACAAATAATTTTATGTCTCATATGACCACTCAAACTCATGACTTCCAAGATCAATCTATACATACTAAATACCTCCATGTAACGCATCAAGACTTCCAATGAAATCCTCAAATAGGAAGTCACGACTTAGCTCAAATGATCATAACTTAATCCTCAAATTCATAACTTGCTCTTCATAATTCACTTCTTAAGTCTTTCTTGCAACACTACGCTTAGATGCTACACATGATCTTCAAGTCCTTTAGAATATATCAGGATATCATCAAATGATAACAATCACAATTTGATCCGGATAAGGCTTAAATATCCTATTCATTAAATCCATGAATGCAGCTAAGGCATTCGTCAATCCAAATAGCATAACTAGGAACTCATAGTGTCCATAGCGAGTCCTAAACACGGTCTTAGGAATGTCTTCTTTCTTAATCCTTAATTGATATCCTGATCTTAAGTCCATTTTAGAAAAGACCGAACTCCCTTGCAGTTGGTCAAATAGGTCATCAATTCCAGGTAAGGGATACTTATTCTAGACATTTACATGATTCAATTGCCTATTATCAATGCACAAATGCATCGACCCATCCTTCTCTTTCACAACGAGAGTTCTACAAGCTTAACCATGCTTTCGCTACACCACTCTGGTAGACTTATCTCAGAAACACTACATTTCCAGTTCAGTTCATAGTTCGGTTCACTCCTGCCCCCTTTTGCCATTCTAGAAGCTTGCCAGGAGCCGCTCCTTGTTCAGGTCCTCTAACCTCGGCGTCCACTCCCCGCCCTCATCAAATCGGGACGTTACAAGTACACCAGCTTTCGCCTGGTTTGAACCCAAACTACACATCTACTGAAGGGTCTCGTTTCAATAGGGATTAACTTATAGAGATATTATCCGCTTTGGCTTATCCCATTCCTAGCCTCACGATTTTGTCCTTAGCACACGGGCAAGTACTATCTCAGGAGATCATTCATCCTAGTCCATTACTTACGGAGCTAGTCCATTCCTATAATGACATCAAAGTCATACATAACTATCACTATCAAGTCCATTTCCAGATCTCATTCCCCTAGGGTTATCTCACTCATCTCACATGCCAACGTAGATAACAACATATCTTTCAGCGATGTAGAAATACGAAGGGGCATATCTAGAGATTTGTTCCTACTCCTCACAATCACCTATATTTTTCGGACACAAATGAATGCATGCCACTTATATCAAATAACATATGCCTTCTTATCCCTCTATCGAAATCATACCTGAGATAACACTTTTGGAAGCTCCTGCTTCCTCTTGAGTGATCGCATACACCCTTCCTTGCGGTGGTGGCCTCTGTGGATTCCTTAGTGGATTTGGTTCAACAGTACTTTGTTGCACCTATGGCACTGAGCTAACATTCGGCTGCAACCTCTTTTGTGGACAATCTTTCTTAAAGTGTCCTATTTGCCCACATCCATTACATCTCAGTTGGCTATTACAAGGTCTTGGCCCATGTTGTCTACCACATCTCTAGCAAAAATTACCCTGGTAGGGTGCTCTTCCTAAAATCGGGCCATTCCAAACTCTTCTAAAATTTCCAAAGTTACTCTTTTTCTTAAATTCCCAAGTCGGACCTTGACTAGGATAGGGTCTCTTACCCCTTCGAACATCATTAAAGGTCATCTGCCTCTTAGATTCCGATTGCTCTCTCACTAACTCTTGCTCCATCAACTGTGCCCTCTCATAAATCTCATTATAATCCCTTATATTCAAAGGCACCAGTTGTTTTCTAATATCAATCCTTAATCCTTTCAGGAATCTCTTAGCCTTTTCCTCTCGATCCTCAACCAACCTAGGAGCATACCTAGACAATTCAGAAAATTTTGCCTCATATTGGTCTACTGTCAGCTCCCTTTGTTCTAACTGAACAAATTCAGTGATCTTCCTATCCTTGGCACAATCAGAGAAATGCTTCCTATTAAAAGCCCTAACAAACTCATCCCAGTTTATCTCAGTACCTGGTGGAAAGATTGTATCCTTCGAAGCTCTCCACCAAAACTTCGCATTTCCCTCCAGCTGGTACTCTACCAAAACTATTTTCTCAACATCACTACAGTCCAACAACCAGAAAATCCGTTCCATTCCATCAATCCAATATTCCGCCTCCTCAGGACTTCCCATTCCACTAAACTTAAGTGGTTTCAATTTCAAAAATTGTTCCACCAGTCCTTGAGGGCGACGTTCCACTTCGAGTTGTTGCTGCGCTTGTCATCCATCAGATTTCCAATATTGGCCAATGCCTGCAGGATGTCTTCCATTCGGGGTTCAGCCCTTGCAACGGAGGCTTCAGCCCTCGATGGATGAGCACTTCCAGTTCGCACCATGACTTTCCTGCGATTTCCAAGCATTGCCTTAGGAATAATCTGAGACTCACTGTCTCCATTCAAAGCAACTACTACTACTACTACATAAGTAACATATGCATGTTACTGGTACCTAAAGACAACTCAAGATAAACTACTAGGGATCTACGAGTGAATACTCATCACCCGTTATTCAATGTTAATCAATTTTTCCGTTTTATATCCTATGGTGTGCATCTTTCTATCCTCATTTCCATTTGAGGCTCCTTATCACTCCAAATAAACCATAGCTCTGATACCAATAAAGGCTGTGACACCCCTTGACGGCCCCCGATCCGATTTGGGTCGCCACAGTTTGCTTACCATTTACTTTCCTAATAACATGTCACTCTAATACCATTACAATTTCAGCGGGTCCATACAACCGGGGGGTTTACATCTTTTAGATCGGTCCCTTGCGCAGTTTAAAAACGGAAGCACATCCAACAACTCCCTTCCCTATGTTCAGAAAACAATGCACACCTACTAAACATCTTATATAAGTTAAAATCGAACACGTTTATTTACATAGAGCAGATGGACAACTTTAGTCGATACATCAAAATGCCGTAGTTTTCTACACTCAGATACACTTCAAAAGATGACCGACATCTCCTCCCATAATCGTATGCTTAAGGTCCATCAACCAGTGTCGGCGTCCAAAGGTTCCCTCCTTTGTTATCCTTCTCCTCGCGGTCATATCCAACCGCTCAAACCATCTACTAATCTGAAATGTTATTCCCCAAAAGGGGTGAGTACAACCACTCAGCAGATAGGGAAATCCAATAACAACTCAATGCATTAGGCAGATCATACATGCATTGCAGGCGTTACTTACCTTGAAGCCATGCGCATACTATCATGCATCATCATATCAATTTATATCACATATATGTATATCATCATCGTATCATACATGTCATCATCATCATGACAACATTACATCATACGTGTCATCATCATCATGGCATCATTACATCATACGTGTCATCATCATCATGGCATCATTACATCATACATGTCATCATCATCATGGCATCATTACATCATACATGTCATCATCATCATGACATCATTACATTATACGTGTCATCATCATCATGGCATCATTACATCATACATGTCATCATCATCATCATTATTATCACCATGCATATTATCATGCATATCATATCATGGGTGATCATCATATCACATATCATCATCATCATCATCATCATCATCATCATCATCATCATCATCATCATCATCATCATCATCATCATCATCATCATCATCATCATCATCATCATCATCATCATCATCATCATGCATATCATCATGTATATCATATCATGGGTGATCATCATATCACATCACATATCATCATCATCATCATCATCATCATCATTATCATCATGCGTATCATCAAGCATATCATATCATGGGTGATCATCATATCACATCACATATCATCATCATCATCATCATTATCATCATGCATATCATCAAGCATATCATATCATGGGTGATCATCATATCACATCACATATCATCATCATCATCATCATCATGCATATCATCATGCATATCATATCATGGGTGATCATCATATCACATCACATATCATCATCATCATTATCATCATCATCATGCATATCATTTCATGGGTGATCATCATATCACATCACATATCATCATCATCATCATCATCATCATCATCATCATCATCATCATCATCATCATCATCATGCATATCATCATGCATATCATATCATGGGTAATCATCATATCACATCACATATCATCATCATCATCATCATCATCATGCATATCATCATGCATATCATATCATGGGTGATCATCATATCACATCACATATCATCATCATCATCATCATCATCATCATCATCATCATCATCATGCATATCATATCATGGGTTAATTTTCATCTTTTATCTTTAAATTTGATCACCACATCACCCATTTCTCATATCATCAATTTCATCATCCCTTCGGGCAAAGACCTCCGACAGGGTTCCCAGCATTTCAGCCATCCCATGGCCACTGGGCTTCCGGCCCCCCACATTCCGGGCATCTCGCATCCCCACTAGCATCACAAGGCATTCCCTTCGGGCAGAAACCTCCAACAGGGCTTCTGGCCTTTACCCTTCTAGCCAGGCATCTCGCACCCCAATCCTGGCATCGCGAGGCATTCCTTTCGGGTAAAAACCTCCGACAAAGCTTCCGGAATTATGTACCGACATACCACCAGGCCTCCCCTGGAATTACGTACCGTATACCACCGGGCATCCCGACACTCCCGGGGAATCTCTGGAATTACGCCACTAGGCCACCGAGCATCATCATCCACCACAACCACTTCCTCACTTATCATTATCCACATTTACCATTATTTTGATCTCAATTTAACATGGCATATGGCGTGACATCAAACAAGTCATATTTGGCACACATGCATCACAATTCAATGTCATACATACACCAATATCTCATCATACATGCAACAGTGCATAATTATTTATTAATAAATTCAACGGAATTTATGGCCAATAAAATAATCTATTTTATTTATTTATTTATTTATTTTAATAAATAAATATTAAATTCAATATCCATAAATTCCCAAAATTATAAAAATTACAGCAAATATTAAACAAGCCAATAGGATGATAATTTCATACAAAATACATGGCCAAATAGCATTTCACACAATTTCCCAATTTTCACAAAACAGCACATAATATTCGGATAAATCCAGAATGCACAGTTTCTGAAGAAATTCGATTAAAATATTCATACGGTCTCCAAAAATTACGAAATTTTACAGAGTGATAGCCAAGACATTTTCGCACAACTTTCATGCAGAACTCCAAGCCATATTCTTTTTATATTATTTTATACAACCTCACGAAGCTTCTGGAACCACTACCGCATCGTCCAGAATACACATCTCCGAAATATTAAGATTTCACCCATCTATTCTCTTTCGTTTCCTATGAAATTTGGATATGTTATGCATCAAGGTGTCCTTTACAAGTTTCATGAAGAGATATAGGTCAAATAACCAAAGTATGGTTTAAGTCCATGAAGTCTCAGGTGTCTCGGAACACATCACCAGAATCATCGTCTCCAATATCTAGCCGATTTACTAGGCTATACTTGTTCATTTCTCTTCAAATTTGAGTATGTTGTATTTTAAGATGTTACCTACAACTTTCATGAAGACATCAAAGTCAGATTTTCATCACAAACCAACATGCAACCAAAAATCCAAAAAGAGGTCAGTGAAAACTTCACAGATCTGAGGTCTCCGTATAACAAGGCTTTAACCCCTCAAATATCCATCATTTTTCACGAAATTTCATGTAGGAGATCACGTATTCCTTAAAATATCTCCAATGAAAGGAATATCTCGATTTGGAATGAAGGGTAAGTTAAGCCCTAGATTTGTCGAACCTTTTGAGATACTTGAAAGAATAGGAGATGTAGCTTATCGTTTGGCGCTGCCTCCTAAATTGGGGAATTTACATGATGTTTTTCATGTGTTGATGCTGAGAAAGTACCAGCCGGATCCTGGTCACATACTCGATCATGAAGCCATCAAAGTAGATGAGAAAGTGAGGTACATCGAAGAGCCTGTGCAAGTATTGGATCGAAAGGAGCAAGTCCTTAGGACCAAGACAATCCCACTGGTTAAGGTATTATGGCAACATCATGATATGGAGGAAGCCACATGGGAGAGTGAAAATCAAATGAAGGAAAAGTACCCCTACTTGTTTCAAGAGGCATGAGTGATGTCTACTTTCGAGGACGAAATTCTCTAAGGAGGGGAGAATTGTGGCATCCTAGAATTTCTTGTCAATCCTTAGAGGTGCTTTAATTCATTTTTTGCATGGAGATTTTGGCCAAGCTTTTGGTGGGTAATTATTTGATAGGAAAATTCTATTTTTGGCCATGTGATTTATGGGTTAGATTGTGGCATCCCAAAATTCAAGTCATCCTCTAGAGAAATTAAAGCCTATAATTAGGTAATGAAATTACCTATGGTCTATGTGTTAGCCATTAGTTTTCTTAAGGCTAGGTGTTATTGTGCTTGTGTTTATGAATTTTGAATTTAGGACTATAGGATAAATTAATAATCTATGCTTGGCCATGCACTTTATAAATTAAATTTCAAAAAATGAAATGTCGAAAGACTTTGGCCATGTGGAAAATTTAAAGTTTAAAATATTTATAAAAGAAATATAAAAAAAAGAGAGGAAAATGTCAATTTTTAGAATGGGCCTTAGACCCATTGGCCTAAGCCTTTAATGGGCCAAGATGGCCGGCCCAGAGAGGCCCAAAAAGGAGTGGTCGACCAGCCCATTTGATGGCCCAAGGTTGGCCGAAGAAGAAGGCCCATTAACCTTGCATGTCATCCAACACTTGTCCTCTCCTTGTTGCCACTTGCTCTCCTCATGAGTCTCCTCATGAGAACACTTGTCCCTCATGCAAACCTAGAGTGCATGCAATATAAAAGGGAAGAAGAGGAAAGAGAATGGCTGGTTAGCCATTCGGCCAAGTGAGGGAGAGAGGGAGAGAATCGTGCAAGAGAGAGAGGAAGCTGAGAGGGAGAGAAAGGAGCCCGTTCGCCGCCGTGTGCCGTCCGCTCGTGCTGTTCGTGAGGTCTAGAGGCAAGTTGGGAATCCACTTTCTACTCTTGCACCAATGTTTTCGCATGAACAGTTTGGAGTCAGAAACTTGTTTGAGCTTGCATGTGTGTTTAGAGTCCGATTTTGGCTTCGATTTCTTCATCAAAGTTGTAGCCAACATCTTGAACTATAACATACTGAAATTTCGTGGAAAATTATGGAGATTTGAGGGGTCAAACCCTTATCCTACGGAGATGCTAGATCTGGAATATTTTCGTATGAACTGTTTGAGTCAGAATGTTGTGAGAGCTTGCATGCATGTTTAGAGTTCGATTTTGGCTGTGATATCTTCATGAAAGTTGTAGCTAAAGTCTTGTAGTATAACATACTGAAATTTCTTGAAAAATGATGGATATTTTAGGGGTTAAAGCCTTGTTATACGGAGACCCCAGATCTGTGATGTTTTCACTGACTTCTTGTTGGATTCTTGGTTGCATGTTGGTTTGTGATGAAAATCTGACTTTGATGTCTTCATGAAAGTTGTAGGTAACATCTTAAACTACAACATAATCAAATTTGAAGTGAAAAGAACAAGTATATCTTGGTGAATCGGCTAGATCTTGGAAATGATGGTTCTGGTGAAGTATTCCGAGACACCCGAGACTTCATGGACTTAAATGGTGACCATACTTTGGTTATTTGACCTAGATCCCTTCATGAAACTTGTAAAGGACACCTTGGTACATAACATACTCAAATTTCAGAGGAAACGAAAGAGAAAAGATGGGTGAAATCTTAATATTTCGGAGATGTGTATTCTGGACGACACGATAGTGGTTCCAGAGGTTTCGTGGGGTTGTATAAATTAATATAAAAATAATTTGGCTTATAGTTCTTCATGAAAGTTGTGCGAAAATGTCTTGGCTATTACCCTGTAAAATTTCGTAATTTTTGAAGGCCATATGAGTATTTTAATTGAATTTATTTGGAAACTGTGCAATTCTGGTCATTATCCGAATATCATGTGCTATTTTGTGGAAATTGTGAAGTTATGAGAAATTCAATTTGGCCATGAATTTTGTATGAAATTTTGATCCTATCGATTTGTTTAGTGATTGTTTGAATATTATGATTTTGGGAAAATCATAGATATTAAATTTAATATTTATTTATGAAAATAAATAAATATAATAATATAATAATATAATAATAATAAAATAAAATGGATTTTTATTTTGGCCATGGATTCAATTCTATTTGTGTGGCACATGTGTGATGAGGTCTTTGCACATGTATTGGATTGAGATGTATACGTGACAAAGTCTTGGTATGCGTATGACATGGTCCTTGTACATGTATTGAATTGAGATGTGTATGGGATAAAGTTTTGACATGTGTATGACATATGAATCGAGATGCAAGTGTGAATTCCATGTCAAGTGTGATTTGTTTGATACTATGCCAATTGCCATGTTAAATTGAGATCAAAATAATGGTAAATGTGGATAATGATAAGTGAGGAAATGGTTGTGGTGGATGATGATACTTGGTGGCCTAGTGGCGTAATTCCAGAGATTCCTCGGGAGTGTCGGGATGCCCAGTGGTATATGGTACGTAATTCCAAGGGAGGCCTGGTGGTATGTCGGTACATAATTCCGAAAGCTCTGTCGGAGGTCTTTGCCCAAAGGGAATGCCTCGCGATGCCAGGATTTGGGTACGAGATGCCTGGCTAGAAGGGTAAAGGCCAGATGTCCGGTTGTATCTTCGATACATGCCCGGAGGTTCCTCGTGATGCTAGTTGGGATGCGAGATGCCCAGAATGTGGGGGGCCGGATGCCCGGTTGTATCTTGGATACATGCCCGGAGGTTTTTCTCGCATGGGATGCGAGTGTAAAATATGGGATGAAATTGATGAATCGAGGAAGGGCGATGTGGTGATCAAATTTAAAGATAAAGATGAAAATTAACTCATGGCATGATATGGTATGATATGCATGATGAGATGCATGATGATGGTGATGATATGTGATATGATATGATGATCACCCATGGTATGATATGCATGATGAAATGCATGATGATGGTGATGATATGTGATGTGATATGATGATCACCCATGGTATGATATGCATGATGATGTGCATGATGATGATGATGATGCTATGTGATGTGATATGATGATCACCCATGGTATGATATGCATGATGATATGCATGATGATGATGATAATATGTGATGTGATGATGTCATGATAAGGATGACATGTATGATATAATGATGCCATGATGATGATTATGATGATGACATATGATGATATGATATGCATGATGATAAGGCATGATGATGCATGATAGTATTACGCATGGCTGCAAGGTAAGTTACGCCTGCAATGCATGTACGATTTATATGATGCATTAAGTTGTTATTGGATTTCCTTTACCTGCTGAGTGGTCGTACTCACCCCTTTTGGGGACCAACATTTCAGATTAGTAGATGGTTTGAACGGTTGGATGTGACCGTGAGGAGGAGGATAGCAAGGGAAGAAGCTTTTGGACGCCGACACTGATCGATGGAAGTGTATGACTGTTTGAGGAAACATCGGTCATCTTTTGGAGTGTAGCCGAATATAGAAGACTATGGCATTTTGATGTGCCGATGAATGATGTCCATCTGATTTAAGTAAATAAAAAGTGTACGGCTTTTACCTATAAATGTTTAGTAAGTGTGCATCGTTCTCTGAATATAGGGAAGGGAGTTGTTGAATGTGCTTCCGCATATAAATTGCGCAAGGGACCGATCGAAAAAAAAAATGTAAACCCCCAAGTTGTATGGACCTACTGCACTTGAAATGGTATCAGAGTGATATGTTAATAAGCAAAGTGAATGGTAATCAAGCTATGGCGACCCTAATCGGATCGGGAGCCGTCGAGGGGTGTCACATTAGAATTTATTAAATTAGGTCACAAAGTTTTGTAAATTATAAATTTCAATTAGGTGTTTATATAATTAAGGTTTCAGGTGGATTATTAGGATGAGGGTGGGCTGGACATTTAAAGACCAAACCAGCCCATAGCCCCATCCCTTTCTCGACCGGCCCACAAAGCTCAAGGAGGAGAAGCTGCCGTCGACCCAAGGCTGGCCCAAGCCCATGAAGGGCTGTTGTCGAACGAAGGAGGGGGGGGGGAATCCGGTTTGCATGCCTCCCCCATTTGTCCCATGGTGATGGCCAAGTGTCACCCATGCAAAAAATGATGATGGCTAATGATGATGGGAAGGAAATTAGGGGAAAATGATGGCCGGTTTAAGCGAGAGAGAGGGAGAGAGAGAGGAAGGTTCATCCGAGAGAGAGAGAAGAGAGAAAGAAAAGGAAGAAAGGAAGAAGGGAAGAAGGAAGGAGGAGGGCCATGCATCACCATTCGTCGATTGTCCGCCGTGCGTCACCGTCCGTCACCGCCGTGTCTCGCCGTTGTGCTCGCTGATTGCTCGGTCTAGAGGCAAGTGGGATCCCTTGATCTACTCTTGCATGCTGTGCTTAGTGTGTGTGATTGAATAGTAAAAATTTCGGAGGTTTAGAATGTGAAAAATTGAAGTTATAAGGGTGGTGCTCTAGTCTAGTGTACTGTTCTTGAGAAAACAGCTCGACCTTGGATGTTCTAGTGACTTGCATGTGATGTTCGAGTTGGATTTTGGCTTTGACTTCTAAATGAAAGTTGTTACGTACTTCTTGTAGTATAACATACTCAAATTTGGGACAAAAAAAACAAGAATAGGTAGGTGAAATCTTGGTCTTTCGGAGATGATTATATCTGGAAATTTCGGTACTAGGAACAGGGCTTTTAACCGTCTATATTTAATTACCTAGGAGGAATATGACTTTTATGTTATCATGAAATATCTACCTTAGGGTCTTGACTATCACATAGTCGAATTTCATAATTTTTTAAGGTCATTTGGGTATTTAATCGGAAATGTTTCTAAAACTGTGCAATCTGATGTGTTCGGACTTTGTAAGTTACAATGCGTGGACTATATCATTTTGTATGAGGTTCTTTTGGAAATGTGTTCTGCATGAAATATCTCTCTTCATGCTTCCTACAACATATTCAAATTTCGTAATTTTTGAAATTCATTTGCCTATTTAACGGAACATGTTTCAAAAACTAAGCAAGTTGAACTGTTAGAATAGTAGTGCTGTGATGCATGATTTATACCAAATTATATGGAGATATTTTGGTGTAGTGTATTTTATTTCTTGACTATCACATGTTTGAATTTCATAATTTTTTAAGGTCATTTGGGTATTTAATCAAAATGTTTTCTAAAACTGTGCAAGCTGGATTGTGCTAATTTCAAAAGTTGTAATGCATGGACTATCCTGCTTTGCATGAAATTCTGGTGGTGTTGTGTTCTTCATGAGATAAATGCCTTTAGAGTTTGTCTATGATGTATTAAATTCTTAGAAATTATTAGGGCCAATCACTAAATTTTAAGAAGTGTAAATTTAAAAGAACGCATTTCGTTTCTCAAATAATAGCAATAATCCATGAGTTTGGCCCATGAATTATATTGTTTTTAAGTGATTGAATCTTGCTGCACATGTGATGATATTTGGCATTACATATAAAATCAAAAGCTGAAATTGACCTTGTTGCCATCACATCATGTGCCATGTTGATATTGAGACACAAATGTGAATATGAATTATGATAAATGAGGATACCGTTGGAGGAGTGAGCCGACGATGCCCCGGGAGTGTCGGGATGCCCGGAGGTGAGTGTCGGATGCCCGGAGTGTGTGTGCCGGATGTCCTTGGGAGTTTCAAGATGCCCGGGATGTGTGGGTGCCGGAAGCCTCGAAGGTGTGTACCAAGGGATACCTCATGATGCCAGTTGGGGTATGAGATGCCCGGAGGTGTGTGCCGGAGGTTCCTCGCGATGCCAGGTTGGGTGCGAGAGATAAAATGTGGGATGCAATTACTGGTCCTGCAAAAGAAAAATGTGATGACTCAATTGAAAGATAAAAAGCTGAAATTGAATCATGCATGGTATGGTGACATGTATGCATGGTTGTATGATATGATATGTACAAATGCATGGTCGTATGTGCACATACGGCATGGATATGCATGAATGTTTGATGATGAGTGCATGGTTGTATATGCACCTATGGCATGATGGTATATGCATGAATGCTTGATGATGAGTACATGATGGTGTATGAACATATGGTATGATGACATATGCATGGCTGCAGGATAAGTTATGCTTGGATGCATGAATGATATGTGCTTTGTTTATGATGCATTGATTGTTATGTTTGATGCAGTGAGTAGTTTAATGGATCTTTTACCTACTGAGTGGTTGTACTCACCCCTTTGGGGACTAACATTTCAGATTAGAAAGATGCCTCTCCCTCCAGTCACTCGGGGTACCTTTTACGGCCTTCCATCTGACATGGAGGTCGATTGTATGGAGCTTGATTGTGTCACCATCCCTGGTCTGACATTTATACGGATTCATGTGTTGGTGATGTATGATGTGGGCTTGGCTGGGGACCCGGTCATCCAGGAGTTCTTATCGGTCCACGTCCGTCGTGACGAAGTGATGCGGGGGATGTTGCCGCCGCCACCGCCCAACGCACTGAGATTGGTGTGATGGCCCGTGTGAGGAGTGGGAGCTAACACTTTTTGGAGATAGCCGATACTTGTAGATGGAGGGTTACACGTGATCGATATAGGGGGTCGAGATCTCTCTTTTGAGATGTGGCCAAGTTTAGCTAAAAGTCTTGGCTTTTCTTTTTGGTTGTACCGACTCGAGAAGCTCATCATGAAATTATAAATAAAAAGTGGCTCAGCTTTATCTTTTCTTATGGTGCGTAGTTGGTGTGCATTGCATTATGGTTATTGGAGGGAGAAATTGTGAGACTTGTTTATGATTCTGCTAATAAGCTGCACTGGGACTATTTTTTAAAAAAAAAATGCCTATGAACTACGGTTCTTCTTTAACCCCGAAACAAAAGATATGTAACTGGTATTCATTTGGTGGAGCGATAGGTATCTGTGGCAACTTAGTTGTTTGGGGGTGCCACAGAGGGTTTGGTATCAAATTGGAGTGATAAGGAGCCTCATTTGGAAATTGAGGAACATGATGACAATGCACACCATAGGATATTAACTGGAATAGTTGCGTAACTTTGAATAACGGGTGATGAGTATTCACTCATAGATCCCTTTGTAGTTATTATGAGTTGCTTTTAGGTACCATTAACATGGTTATGTTACTTATTTTCCTTAGTTGTTGTTGTTTTTAATGAAGACATTGAGTCACAGATATTTCCTGAGGCAAGTGCTTGGAAACTGCAGGAAAATCATGGCACAATATGGAATCATCATCCATCGAGGGCTGAAGCCTCTGCAACAAGGGCTGAACCCCGGATGGAAGATATCCTGCAGGCATTGGCCAATATAGGAAATCTGATGGAAAGACAAGCGCAGCAACAGCCCGGAGTAGAACATCGTACTTAGGGACTGGTGGAGCAATTTTTGAAGTTGAAACCACCTAAGTTCAGTGGAATGGGAAGTCCTGAGGAGGCGGAGAATTGGATTGATGGAATGGAACAAATTTTCCGATTGGTGGACTGCAATGATGCTGAGAAAATAACTTTGGCATAGTACCAGCTAGAGGGAAATGCAAAGTTTTGGTGGAGAGCTTCAAGGGACACAATTTTTCCACCAGGTACTGATGTTAATTGGGACGAGTTTGTCAGAGCTTTCAATAGAAAGTATTTTTCTGACTGTGCTAAGGACAAGAAAATTACATAATTTGTTTAGTTAGAACAAAAGGAGCTGACAGTGGATCAGTATGAGGCAAAATTTTCTGAATTGTCTAGGTATGCTCCCAGATTGATTGAGGATCATGAGGAGAAAACTAAGAGATTTCTGAAAGGATTGAGAACCGATATCAGAAAACAACTGGTGCCTTTGAACATAAGAGATTATAATGAGATCTATGAAAGGGCACGATTGGTGGAGCAGGAGTTAGTAAGGGAACATTCGGAGAATAAGAGACAATCGTCTTTTGGTGATGTGAGACAAGGTAAGAGACCCTATATAGGTCAAGGTCAGACCTGGGAGTCTAAGAAGAAGGGTAATTTCGGGAATTTTGGAAAAGGCAGGGATGGCCTGAATCTAGGAAGAACACCTTATCAAAATGAAGAATGTCAAAGGTGTGATGGGCGACATAGCCCAAGACCTTGCAATGGACGACTAAGATGTTATGGTTGTGGACAAATAGGTCATCTTAAGAGAAATTGCCCACAAGAAAGGTCACAAGTGAGTGTTGGCTCGATGCAACAGACACAACAAAGTGTTGTTAGACCAAACCTACCAAGAAATCCTCAGAGGCCACCAGCACAAGGAATGGTGTATGCAATCACCCCAGAGGAAGCAGAACCTTCTAAGAATGTTATCTTAGGTACGATCCTTATAAATGATAAAAAGGCATATGCATTGTTTGATACGAGTGCTACACATTCATTTATGTCTAAAAGATATAGATAGTTAAGTAAAATAGAAACTACGTCTCTTGAGATGCCTCTTTGTGTTTCTACGCCTTTAAAGAATATGGTATTGTCTACGCTGGTGTGTGAAAATTGTAAGATAACAATGGGAGGAAATGATATGGAAATAGACTTGGTCGTAATGGCCATGTATGATTTTGATGTTATTGTAGGAATGGATTGGCTTCATAAGTATCGGGCCAAAATGGATTGTTATAGAAAAGTGATCAAATTTATTTTACCTGATCAGTCTAGTTGTGAATTTTTGGGAGGTCAAACCAACCTATCTCTAGCACTTATTTCAACAATAGAAGCTAGTGCGTTACTTAACAAAGGATGTCAAGGGTACCTACCCATGGTTAAAGATTATACTAAGGAAGAGCCTAAGCTTGATGAAATTCGAGTACATAATGAATTTCAAGATGTATTTCCTGACGAGTTGCTTGGATTACCGCTGGAATGAGAAATTGAGTTTGAAATTGAATTAATGCCTAGAACAGGACCTATATCGAAAGCCTCATATAGGATGGCCCTAGTCGAGATTGAAGGAGTTGAAAGTGCAACTACAGGAGTTGCTTGACAAAGGATTCATTAGGCCAAGTGCTTCACCTTGGGGTGCACCAATCTTGTTTGTGAAAAAGAAAGATGGATCGATGTGCTTGTGCATTGACTATAGGCAACTGAATCAAGTGACCATTAAAAATATATATCATTTGCCTAGAATTGATGACTTATTTGACCAACTCCAAGGAACTTCGGTCTTCTCTAAGATTGACTTAAAATCAAGATACCATCAGCTAAGAATTAAGAAAGAAGACAGCCCTAAGACTGCGTTTAGGACTCATTATGGACACTATGAGTTCCTTGTCATGCCATTTGGATTAACAAATGCACCGGCTGCATTTATGGATCTAATGAATAGGGTATTTAAGCCATATTTAGACCAGTTTGTGATTGATTTTATTGATGATATCCTAATTATTCGAGAGGGCCTAAAGAGCATGAACAACACTTGAGGATAGTTTTGCAAACTCTGAGAGATCATAAGTTGTATCCCAAATTGAGCAAGTGTGAATTCTGGCTGGACCAGATAATATTTTTGGGGCACGTAGTATCAGTAGGAGGAATTGCAGTGGACCCGACGAAAGTTGAGATGGTAATAAATTGGCCGAGATCGACAACACCCACTGAAATACGGAGTTTCTTAGGACTGGCTGGTTATTATAGAAGGTTTATTGAAGGGTTTTCACGATTGGCAGGTCCTTTAACAAAATTGACTCGAAAGAATGTGAAGTTTGAATGGAATGGGGAATGTGAAAGGAGTTTCCAGGAGCTTAAAAGAAAATTGACCTCGGCTCCAATCCTGACTATACCAACTGGATCTGATGGTTTTACGGCATATAAGGATGCATCTCACAAAGGACTGGGATGTGTTTTGATGCAGCATCGCAAGGTCATAGCTTATGCATCTAGACAATTGAAACCCCATGAACTGAACTACCCAACGCATGATTTAGAATTAGCAACTATAGCGTTTGCTTTGAAGATATGGAGGCATTATTTATATGGGGAAAAGTTTTAAATTTATACAGATCATAAGAGCTTGAAATATATGTTCTCACAAAAGGAGTTGAACATGAGACAAAGGAGGTGGATGGAATTGTTAAAGGATTATGATTGTGAGATACGATACCATCCAGGAGAGGCGAATAAAGTAGCGGATGCTCTTAGTTGTAAGTCAGCTATGGAGATGGCCAGTTTAAGAATGGCGGAATGGAGCTTGTTAAAGTCCGTAACAGACTCAGAGTTTAAATTAAAAGTGGATTGTCTTACTGGTATGCTTAGTGCATTAAGGATTGAACCTGAAATTATTCAGAAAGTTAAGATCTTGCAAGAGTCTGACCTAGAAATTATGAAAGTGAAAGATGCAGTGTCTTTAGGAAAAAGACCAGAATTTCGAATCTCTGAAGATGGAGTGGTATGATGCCAAGGATGACTCTGTGTTCCCGACAATGAAGAAGTAAAGAAGGAAATTCTGTCGGAGGCACATAGGAGTAATTACAGTGTTCATCCGGGTAGTAGAAAGATGTATAGGAATTTGTGTCAGCAATTTTGGTGGAATGGCATGAAGAAGGATATAACTAAGTAAAGACGGAACACCGCAAACCCGCAGGACTGTTGAGACCATTGGATATACCAGAATGGAAATTGGAACATATAACAATGGACTTTGTACAAGCATTACCAAGGACATCAAGTGGTCATGACTCTATATGGGTAATAGTGGACCGTTTGACTAAGTCTGCTCATTTCCTAGCAGTTCGCATAGACTACCCAATGGACAAATATCTGGATATATATGTAAGTCAAGTAGTACACTTACATGGTGTTCCAGTAACTATTACCTCAGACCGGGACTCGAGATTTACTTCGAACTTTTGGCGGAGTCTTCAAATTGCCTTAGGAACTAAACTCCAATTTAGTACTGTTTTCATCCTCAAATAGATGGACAAACAGAAAGAGTAATCCAGACATTAGAGGATATGTTAAGGGCTTGTGTGATTGACTTTAAAGGGAATTGGGATGAAAGATTGCATTTGGTGGAGTTTGCTTATAATAATAGTTTTCAAAAAAGTATAGACATGGCTCCTTATGAAGCATTGTATGGAAGGAGATGTAGGCTCCTGTTTGTTGGAATGAAGTAGGTGAAAAGAAATTGACAGAACCTGAACTGGTACAAGTTACCACTGACGCTGTCGAAATTATCAGGAAAAGACTTAAAACAGCTTAGAGTAGACAAAAAGACTACGTAGATAGGCGTAGAAGACCTTTGGAGTTTAGTGTAGGAGATCACGTATTCCTTAAAATATCTCCAATGAAAGAAATATCTCGATTTGGAATGAAGGGTAAGTTAAGCCCTAGATTTGTCGGACCTTTTGAGATACTTGAAAGAATAGGAGATGCAGCTTATTGTTTGGCGTTGCCTCCTAAATTGGGGAATTTACATGATGTGTTTTAGTGTTGATGCTGAGAAAGTACCAGCTGGATCCTGGTCACATACTCGATCATGAAGCCATCGAAGTAGATGAGAAAGTGAGGTACATCAAAGAGCCTGTGCAAGTATTGGATCGAAAGGAGCAAGTCCTTAGGACCAAGACAATCCTACTGGTTAAGGTATTATGGCAACATCACACTATGGAGGTGCCAAAGCCGAGGCCCTCAACCGAGACCGATCCCACTCGACTGGGGATCGATCCGCACGATGTAGGGACAGATCCCACTCGACCAGGATCGATCCGTACGGTGCAGGGACTAATCCTGCTCGACCGGGATCGATCCGCATGGTGCAGGGATTGATCCCACTCGACCAAGGATTGATCCATGATCGATCCGCACGGTGCATGGATCGATCTGATCATTGCAAGGTCAATCCGCACGGTGCAGGGACCGATCGCGCACGACCGGGGATCGACCCACGATCGATCCGCACTGTGCAAAGGTCGATCCATGATCGATCCCCGTGGCCGAGGTCCCCGACCATGACCGATCCTTGCTCGACCGGGATTGATCCACGATGGATCGTGCCCGACCACACGGTAGTCACATGCTTGTCTCAAAGATTAAGCCATCCACACAGCCAAGGCCCTCGACCGGGATAGATCCACAATCGATCCGAGCGATGCAAGGATCGATGCATGGATCAACCAGCACGGTGCATGGATCAACATCCACATGGTGCATGGATCGATTCGCACGATCCAAGGCCCTCTACCACGATTGATCACAAGGCTCGACTAGTAGTTCAGAGGTGAAATTCTTGGATTTATGAAAGACAAACAACTTACCAAAATTTCTTTACCAAAAAAAACAACTTACCAAAATTTTGTCTTTACCAAAAAAAAAAAACAACTTACCAAATTTTTTGGTGCCATTTTACTTTTCACCAAAAAAAAAACAACTTACCAAAATATTCGGTGCCATTTTACTTTTCACCAAAAAAAAAAACAACTTACCAAAAATTTCCACAGTTGTTTTTTTTTTTGGTAAAAAATTTTTTCCGGTAGTTGGTTTGTCTCTCAACAATCCAAGAATTTCACAATCGATTCGCATGGTGAGGGGAACGCCCGAGGATTGAAGGATCGATCCACACGATGTGAGATCGATCGGCATTCACCAGTAGTCATTTGCACAAAAGTCACGACACGTTGGCCTTGTCACTACAAGACATATGTAAAGCACTCTCAAGTCATGGCAAGTAGGCCAAGCACAAGGTACAGACGCAGACACAACACTCGGAGCATTTCAATTTCCTCTCATGCCGCTTATACATCGCTCAAGTCGTGGCATGTCGGTCGAATCAAGTCACATGCTCATGCCTGGAGCAGCACACACATACCCTTGGGTGCATGCACTCAAGTCATGGAGCGGCGGCTGTCTCTGCTCAAGTGTGCATTGGCCGCGTAAGCCTTAGGAGATATGTAAGCCTCCGATGATGCGGGGACTCCTCGCTCTCAAGCCGTGGGTGCGAGAGTGCTCGGGACTTAGGAGAAATCGGAGGGGCCTCACGGAGGACGGCGACCCTTGAGCTCATTTTGAGGAAGAGGAATTTTGTTGGTTGGTTGTGGAGTTAAGGAGTTGGAGGGGAGGGACGAATCGAAGCGACAAGGGCTGAGTCTCAGTGGATCGTGGCAGCAAGGCCACTCTGCCACTTACAATACCCTGTCGCGTATATTAAGTCGTCTGCAAAAGATTCTACTCATCGCTCAATAGGAATTGTGCTTCAAGGCGGCCCACGCGGTTCATCCACCGCGAGAGCTTCACCAACGAAACGTGCCCTTGGGGAACAAGTCCCCTACTGCAGGTCGACAATCGAGTGGCGAGCTTATGCGTCACTTCTAGCCCGGATTCTGACTTAGAGGCGTTCAGTCACAATCCAGCGCACGGTAGCTTCGCGCCACTAGCTTTTCAACCAAGCGCGATGACCAATTCTGCAAATCAATGGTCCCTCTCGTACTAGGTTGAATTACTATTATGACACTATCATCAGTAGGGTAAAACTAACCTGTCTCACGACGGTCTAAACCCAGCTCACGTTCCCAATTGGTGGGTGAACAATTCAACACTTGGTGAATTCTGCTTCACAAAGATAGGAAGAGCCGACATCGAAGGATCAAAATGCAACGTCGCTATGAACGCTTGGCTGCCACAAGCCAATTATCCCTGTGGTAACTTTTCTGACACCTCTAGCTTCAAATTCCAAAGATCTAAAGGATCGATAGGACACGCTTTCATGGTTCGTATTCGTACTAGAAATCATAATCAAACGAGCTTTTACCCTTTTGTTCTACACGAGATTTATGTTCTCGTTGAGCTCATCTTAGGACACCTGCGTTATCTTTTAACAGATGTGCCGCCCCAACCAAACTCCCCACCTGACAATGTCTTTTGTCCGAATCGACCCGCATGCGCAGACCTTAGTTCTTAAAGAAGGGGCATTGCCCTGCCTCCATTTCACGGAATAAGTAAAATAACGTTAAAAGTAGTGGTATTTCACTTTTGCCGTTTCCGGCTCCCACTTATCCTACACCTCTCAAGTCATTCACAAAGTCGGACTAGAGTCAAGCTCAACAGGGTCTTCTTTCCCCGTTGATTCTGCCAAGCCCGTTCCCTTAGCTGTGGTTTCGCTGGATAGTAGACAGGGATAGTGTGAATCTCATTAATCCATTCATGCGCATCACTAATTAGATGACGAGCCATTTGGCTACCTTAAGAGAGTCATAGTTACTCCCGTCGTTTACCCGCGCTTGGTTGAATTCTTCACTTTGACATTCAGAGCACTGGGCAGGAATCACATTGCATGAGCATCCACAGGGACCATCGCAATGCTTTGTTTTAATTAAACAATCTGATTCCCCTTGTCCGTACCAGTTCTGAGTTGACTGTTCGACGCCCGAGGAAGGCCCCCGAAGGAGCCGTTCCTAATCCATCCTCCGGCCGGCACGCGACGACCCGCTCTCGCCGTGAGAGCAGCTCGAGCAGTCCACCAACAGCCAACGGGTTCAAGATTAGGACCCCCGTGCCCAGTCCTCAGAGCCAATCCTTTTCCCGAGGTTATGGATCCATTTTGCCGACTTCCCTTGCCTATATTGTTCCATCGACCAGAGGCTATTCACCTTGGAGACCTGATGCGGTTATGAGTACGACCGGGCGTGGATGGCACTCGATCCACCAGATTTTCAAGGGCTGCCGGGGCGCACCAGACACTACACGACATGCGGTGCTCTTCCAACCGCTGGACCCTACCTCCGGCTGAGCTGTTTCCAGGGTGGGCAGGCTGTTAAACAAAAAAGATAACTCTTCCCGAGGGGCCCCCGCCGACGTCTCTAGACTCCCTAACGTTGTTGTCAACCGCCACGTCCTGGTTCAGGAATTTTAACCCGATTCCCTTTCAAAGCTTGCGCACGAGGCTCTATCAGACGGGCTTCCCCTGTCTCTTAGGATCGACTAACCCATGTACAAGTGTCGTTCACATGGAACCTTTCCCCTCTTCGGTCTTCAAAGTTCTCATTTGAATATTTGCTACTACCACCAAAATCTGCACCGACGGCCACTCCGCCCGGACTCACGCCCCAGGTTTTGCAGCGACCGCCGCACCCTCCTACTCATCAAGGCCTGGCACTTGCCTTGACGGCCAAGTATAGGTCGCGCGCTTCAGCGCTATCCATTTTCGGGGCTAGTTGATTCGGCAGGTGAATTGTTACACACTCCTTAGCATATTTCGACTTCCATGACCACCGTCCTACTGTCTTAATTGGCCAACACACTTTATGGGTTCTAGGTTAGCACGTAGTTGGGCATCGTAACTCGACTTCCGGTTCATCCCGCATTGCCAATTCTACTTATTAAAAGGGCCCACTTGGAGCTCTCGATTCCGTGGCATGGCTCAACGAAGCAGCCGCGCCGTCCTACCTATTTAAAGTTTGAGAATAGATCGAGGGCGTTGCGCCCCCAATGCCTCTAATCATTGGCTTTACCCAATAGAACTCGTTCTTGAGCTCCAGCTATCCTAAGGGAAACTTTAGAGGGAACCAGCTACTAGACGGTTCGATTAGTCTTTCGCCCATATACCCAAGTCAGACGAACGATTTGCACGTCAGTATCGCTGCGGGCCTCCACCAGAGTTTCGTCTGGCTTCGCCCCGCTCAAGCATAGTTCACCATCTTTTGGGTCCCGACAGGCATGCTCTCACTCGAACCCTTCTTAGAAGATCAAGGTCGGTCGGCGGTGCACCCAAAAGGGATCCCACCAATCAGCTTCCTTGCGCCTTACGGGTTTGCCACCCATTGACTCGTACACATGTCAGACTCCTTGGTCCGTGTTTCAAGACGAGCCGAATGGGGAGCCCACTAGTCGATGCTTGGAGCACGCAAATGCCGAAGCACACTGTGAGGCGCGTGCTGCATTCCACAATCACAGTGGCGACGTTTCCATGAACGTATAGAAGGCCCAAGCTTGGGCCGCCACTGCAATCCGCATCGGTCCACGCCTCAAGTCGATCGGCAGACCTGCTCTCACCATTCCACATATGACCGAGGCACATCGCTTGCCCCCATCCGCTTCCCTCCCGACAATTTCAAGCACTCTTTGACTCTCTTTTCAAAGTCCTTGTCATCTTTCCCTCCATACAATCGAGTTCCACGTCAGATGGAAGGCCGTAAAAGGTACCTCGCGTGACCGGAGGGAGAGGCATTTTTCTAATTTGAAATGTTAGTCCCCAAAGGGGTGAGTACAACCATTCAGCAGATAAAGGATCCATTAAACTACTTAATGCATCAAACGGAACAATCATGACATCATAGTAGAGTACATATCATTCATGCATCCAAGCATAACTTACCTTGCAGCCATGCAAATGTCATCATACCATATGTGCATACACCATCAAGCACTCATCATCAATCATTCATGCATATACCATCATGCCATAGGTGCATATACAACAATGCACTCATCATCAAGCATTCATGCATATCCATGCTTTATGTGCACATACCACCATGCACTCATACATATCATATCATATAGCCATGCATACATGTCACCATACCATGCATGATTCAATTTCAACTTTTTATCTTTCGGTTAGATCACCACATTTTTCTTTCCCGGGACTAGTAATTTCATCCCACATTTTATCGCTCGCACCCAACCTAGCATCGCGAGGAACCTCCGGCACACACCTCCGGGCATCCAACACCCCCATGTTCCGGGCATCTCGTATCCCAACTGTCATCACGAGGTATCCCCTCGGCACACACCTCTGAGGCTTCCGACACCCCCACATTCTGGGCATCTCGAAACTCCCGTGGACATCCGGCACCCCCACATTCCGAGCATTTGGCACTCCCTTCTGGGCATCCTGACACTCCCGGGCATCGTCGGCTCACCCCTTCGACGGTATCCTCATTTATCATAATTCATATTCACAATTTGTGTCTCAATATCAACATGGCACATGATGTGATGGCAACAAGGTCAATTTCAGCTTTAGATTTTATATGTAATGCCAAATATCATCACCTGTGCAGCAAGATTCAATCACTTAAAACAATACAGTTTATGGGGCTCATACAAAATAGAATAGTCCATGCATTGCAGCTTTTGAAATTCGCACAATCCAGCTTGCACAGTTTTAGAAATTTTTTTAATTAAATACCCAATTGACCTTCAAAAATTATGAAATTCGAACATGTAATATTCAAGACATAAAGGCAGATATTTCATGAAGAAAACTACACCAAAAGACCCTCATAAAATTCGGTATAGACCATGCATCACAGCACTACTATTCTAACAGTTCAACTTGCACAGTTTTTGAAACATTTTTGGTTAAATAGGCAAATGAACTTTAAAAATTACAAAATTTGAATATGTTATAGGGAAGACATGAAGAGAGATATTTCATGCAGAAAAAATTTCCGAAAGAACCTCATACAAAACGATATAGTCCATGCAATGCAACTTACAAAGTCCGAACACATCAGATTGCACAGTTTTAGAAACAATTCCGATTAAATACCCAAATGAGCTTCAAAAATTATGAAATTTGACTATGTGGTATTCAATGCCCTAAGGTAGATATTTCATGAAGACATTAAAGTCCGATTCGTCCTAGGTAATTAAATATAGGCAGTTAAAACTTCTGTTCCTAGTACCGAAAGTTCCAGATCTAACTACCTCCGAAAGACTACGATTTCACCTACCTATTCTTGTTTGTTTTCTCTAAATTTTTTAATGTCCTTTACATCTTTTGTTAAGAAATTGAAGTGAAATTTCAACAAAAAGATTGCCTTACAGTCCATGCATTCATCAAATGTGGGTACCAAAATCTCCAGATCCAGTCTTTCCAAAGAATAATGATTTCACCCACTTATACTTGTTTTTTTGTCCCAAATTTGAGTATGTTATACTCCAAGAAGTCCTTAACAACTTTCATTTAGAAGTCAAATCCAAAATCCAACTTGAACATCACATGCGAGTTACTAGAACATCCAAGGTCGAGCTGTTTTCTCAAGAACAGTACACTAGCCTAGAACATCACTCTTAAAACTTCAATTTTTCACATCCTAAACATCCGAAATTTGTCGCCATTCAATCACACACACTAGGCACAACATGCAAGAGTAGATCAAGGATCCCACTTGCCTCTAAACTGAGCAAACAGCGAGCACAACAGCGAGACAATGGCGGCGAAGAACGGTGGCGCACGGCGGATGATCGACGGACGGTCCTTCTCCTTCCTCTCTTCGCTTCTTCCTTTCTTCCTTTTGTTTCTCTCTTCTCTCTCTCTCTCGGACGAACCCTCCTCTCTCTCTCCCTCTCTCTCTCGCTTAAACCGGCCACTTTCCCTCTAATTTTCTTCCCCTCCATCATTAGCCATCATTAGATTATGCATGGAGGACACTTGGCCATCACCATGGGACAAATGGGGGAGGCATGCAACCACACTCCCCCCCTCCTTCGTGTGACAACAGCCCCTCTGGGCTTGGGCCAACCTTGGCCCGGCTTCTCCTCCTTGGGCTTCGTGGGCCGGTCGAGAAAGGGGTGAGGCTATGGGCTAGTTTGGTCTTTAAATGTCCAGCCCACCCTCATCCTAATAATCCACCTTAAACCTTAATTATATAAACACCTAATTGAAATTTATAATTCACAAAAATTCATGACCTAATTTAATAAATTCCTACCCATAATTCACATGGCCAAAACTAGAATTTTCCTATCAAATAATTTCCCACCAAAAGCTAGGCCAAAATCTCAATGCAAAACATGAATTAAAGCACCTCTAAGGATTGACAAGAAATTCTAGGATGCCACAATTCTCCCCTCCTTAGAGAATTTCGACCTCGAAATTAGACATCACTCATGCCTCTTGAAACAAGTAGGGGTACTTTTCCTTCATTTGATCTTCACTCTCCCATGTGGCTTCCTCCATATCATGATGTCACCATAATATCTTAACCAGTGGGATTGTCTTGGTCCTAAGGACTTGCTCCTTTTGATCCAATACTTGTACAGGCTCTTCGATGTACCTCACTTTCTCATCTACTTTAATGGTTTCATGATCGAGTATGTGACCAGGATCTGGCTGGTACTTTCTCAGCATCGACACATGAAACACAACATGTAAATTTCCCAATCTAGGAGGCAACGCCAGACGATAAGCTACATCTCCTATTCTTTCAAGTATCTTAAAAGGTCCAACACATCTAGGGCTTAACTTACCCTTCATTCCAAATTGAGATATTACTTTCATTGGAGATACTTTAAGGAATAAATGATCTCCTACACTAAACTCCAAGGGCCTTCTACGCCCATCTGCGTAGTCTTTCTGTCTACTTTGAGCTATTTTGAGTCTTTTCCTGATAATTTCTATAGCTTCAATGGTAACTTGTACCAATTCAGATCCTGTCAATTTTTTTTCACCTACTTCATTCCAACAGACAGGAGTCCTACATCTCATTCCATATAATACTTTATAAGGAGCCATGCCTATACTTTTCTAAAAACTATTATTATAAGCAAACTCCACCAAATGCAATCTTTCATCCCAATTCCCTTTAAAGTCAATCACACAAGCCCTTAACATATCCTCTAATGTCTGGTTTACTCTTTCTGTTTGTCCATCTGTTTGAGGATGAAAAGCAGTACTAAATTGGAGTTTAGTTCCTAAGGCAGTTTGAAGACTCCGCCACAAGTTCGAAGTAAATCTCGAATCCCGATCTGAGGTAATAGTTACTGGAACACCTTGTAAGCGTACTACTTGACTTACATATATATCTGCATATTTGTCCATTGAGTAGTCTATGCGAACTGCTAGGAAATGAGCAGACTTAGTCAAACGGTCCACTATTACCCATATAGAGTCATGACCACTTGATGTCCTTGGCAATCCTTGTATAAAGTCCATTGTTATATGCTCCCATTTCCATTCCGGTATGTCTAACGGTCTCAAGAGTCGTGCAGCTTTGCGATGTTACGCTTTTACCTGTTGACACGTCAAACATTGAGAAACGTGCTTAGCCGTATCTACTTTCATACCGTTCCACCAAAATTGCTAATGCAGATTCCTGTACATCTTTGTACTACTCGGATGAACACTGTAATTACTCCTATGTGCCTCCAACAGGATTTCCTTCTTTAATTCTTCATTGTCAGGAACACAGAGTCGTCTCTGGCATTTTACCACTCCATCTTCAGAGGCTTGAAATTCTTGTCTTTTTCCTAAAGACACTGCATCTTTCACTTTCATAATTTCCGAGTCAAACTCTTGCAAAATCTTAACTTTCTGAATAATTTCAGGTTCAATCCTTAATGCACTAAGCATACTAGTAAGACAATACACTTTTAATTTAAACTCTAAGTCCGTTACAGACTTTAACAAGCTCCATTCCGCCATTCTTAAACTGGCCATCTCCATAGCTGACGTACGACTAAGAGCATCTGCTACCTTATTCGCCTTCCCTGGATGCTAGCGTATCTCACAATCATAATCCTTTAACAACTCCATCCACCTCCTTTATCTCGTGTTCAACTCCTTTTGTGAGAATAGATATTTCAAGCTCTTATGATCTGTATAAATCTCAAACTTTTCCCCATATAAATAATGCCTCCATATCTTCTAAGCGAACACTATAGCTGCTAATTCTAAATCATGCGTTGAGTAGTTCAGTTCATGGGGTTTCAGTTGTCTAGACACATAGGCTATGACCTTGCCATGCTGCATCAAAACACATCCCAATCCTTTGTGATATGCATCACTATACACCGTCAAACCATTAGATCCAGTTGGTATAGTCAGGATTGGAGCTGAGGTCAATTTTCTTTTAAGCTCCTGGAAACTCCTTTCGCATTCGCCATTCCATTCAAACTTCACATTCTTTCGAGTTAATTTTGTTAAAGGACCTACCAATCGTGAAAACCCTTCAATAAACCTTCTATAATTTTTGATATGTTAAAACTCAGGATGTCCTTTACATCTTTTGTTAAGAAATCGAAGTGAAATTTCAACAAAAATGTAGCCTTACAGTCCATGCATTCAACGAAGGTAGTTATCGAAATCTCTAGATTCAGTCTCTCCAAAGAAGTCCTTAACAACTTTCATTTAGAAGGCACGGCCAAAATCCTACTCGAACATCACATGCAAGCCACTAGAACGTCCAAGATCGAGCTGTTTTCTCAAGAACAGTTGACTAGCCTCAAACACCACTCTTAAAACTTCAGCTTTTCACACCCTAAACATTCGAAATTCATCACCATTCAATCACACATACTAGGCACAACATGCAAGAGTAGATCAAGGATCCCACTTGCCTCTAAATCGAGCAAGCAACGAACATAATGGTGACTAGACACGGCGGCGACAGACAACGGACGCACGGTGGACGGTCGAACGGTCCTCCTCCTTCCTCTCTTCCTTTCTCCCTTTCTTCCTTTCTTCCTTTCTTCCTTCTCTTTCTCTCCTCTCTCTCTCTCTTTCTCGAACGAACTCCCTCTCTCTCTCCCTCTCTCTCGCTTAAACTAGCATCATTTTCCCCTAATTTTTCTTCTCCTCCATCATTAGCCATCATTAGGTCATGCATGGAGGACACTTGGCAATTTTCTTGGGACAAATGGGGGGAGGCATGCAACCGGATCCCCCCCTCCTTTGCACGTTGACAACCCTTCATGGGCTTGGGACAGCCATGGGCTGGTGGCAGCTCTCCTACTTGGGCTTCGTGGGCCAACCGAGAATGGGGTGAGGCAATGGGCTGGTTTGGGCCTTTAAATGTCCAGCCCATCCTCATCCTATTAATTCACCTAATCCTTAATTATATATACACCTAATTGAGATTTATTATTCACCAAAACTTTATGACCAAATTTAATAAATTCCAATCCATAACCCACATGGCCAAAAATAGAATATTTGTGGCATCCCAAAATTCAAAGCCAAGCCATAAGGTATGTTAAAGTCTTTAATTAGGTGGTAGAATTTCCATGGCTTATGTTTTAGCCATTAGTCTTTTAATTGGGTGATTTGTGCTTATGATTGCGAGAATTTAAATTTGATAGATTAATAAATTATGCTTGGCCATATGATTTATAAATTAAATTCAAATAACCAAGATGTCCCAAAACTTTGGCCAAGATGAGAATTGAAGTTTAAAAATATTTATAGAAGAAATTCAAAAAAAAAAAGGAAAAGGGGGGTTATTTTTCGAATGGGCCTTAAACCCATTTGGCCTAAGCTTGATGGGCCAAGCTCCCCGGTCCAATAGAGGCCCAAGAGAGGAGTAATCGCCGGCCATAGATGGCCCAAGCCCAAGAAGCTCAAATTCAAAATTCAATTGGACAAGTGGCACAAGGCCCTCATGCATTGGCCTAGACTAGGATGCCATGCATTGGTCCCATTAAGTGGCATGTAATCATTAGCAATGATGGGCTCTAGGGGGTATAAGAGGAGAGGAGAGAGAGAAGGTGACCGGATTTCTTTTGGCCGAGAGAGAGGGTGTGAGAGAGAGAGAGATTTCGAGAGAAAGAGGGAGAGGCCGAGAGAGAGAGGAAGGAGGGAGTCACCGTCGCCGCCGTGTCCGTCCGCCGTACGCCGTCATTTGTTCATCCTAGAGGCAAGTGGAGTCCTCTAACTTCTCTTGCATGCTTGTATATTGTTTGTTTGTTAGATTTTGGGTATTTTAAGTGAGAAAAACCGAGGTAAGGTTGGCTTGTTCTTAAGTCGTGTGACTGTTCTTTCTCGGGTTGTGTGAGTCCGTAACTTGTTTGAGCATGCATGTGTGTTTGGAGTCCGATTTTGGCTTCAATGTCTTCATGAAAGTTGTAGCTAACATCTTGTACTATAACATGCTGAAATTTCGTGAAAAATTATGGATATTTGAGGGGTTCAAGTCTTGTTCTACGAAGACCTCAGATCTGGAGAGTTTTTACTGACCTCTTGTTGGATTCATGGTTGCATGTTGATTTTTGTTGAGAATCTCACTTTGGTTTCTTCATAAAAGTTGTAGGAGATATATTAAAATACAACATACTCAAATTTGAAGTGAAATGAACAAGTATAGCCTAGTGAATCGACTAGATCTTGAAGAAAATGATTCTGGTGGTGTATTTTGAGATACCCGAGACTTCAAGGACTAAATGATGACTCTACTCTGGTTATTTGACTTGGATCTCTTCATGAAACTTGTATAGGATACCTTGATTTATAACATATCTAAATTTCAGAGGAAACGAAAGAGAATAGCTAGGTGAAATCTCAATATTTCGGAGATGTGTTTACTGGACGATGCGGTAATGGATCCAGAAGATTCGTGAGGTTGTATAAAATAATATAAAAATAATCTGGCTTGGAGTTCTTCATGAAAGTTGTGTGAAAATGTCTTGGCTATCACTCTACAAAATTTCATAATTTTTAGAGGCCATATGGATATTTTAATCGAATTTACTCAGAAACTGTGCATTCTGGTCATTATTCGAATATTATGTGCTATTTTGTGGAAATTGTGAAATTGTGTGAAATTCAATTTGGCCATGAATTTTGCATGAAATTGTCATTCTATTGGTTTGTTTGATGATTGCTTGAATTTTGTGATTTTGGGAAATTATAGATATTGAATTTAATATTTATTTATGAAAATAAATAAATATGATAATAAAATTAAATAATAATAATAAAATAAAAGGAATTATTTTATTGGTCATAAATTCCATTGAATTTATTAATAAATAATTATGCATTGTTGTATGTAGGGGTGAGCGTGGTTCCGGGTAGAACCGGGAATCGGAACCGAACCGGAGGAGGGTCCGGTTCGGTTCCCAGTTCTGAAGTGACCGGTTCCGGTTCCCGGTTCCTTTTTCCTAGGAACCGGCAGTTCTCGATTCCGGTTCTGGTTCCTAGAACAAGAACCAGAACCGGAACCGGAACCGGTCAAATTCAAAAAAAAAAACCCTAAATCTCCCCTTCCCCCTTCCCCCGCGTGATTTCCCTCTTGATTTTCCCTCCTTCCCCTTTCTTTTTTTTCTCTCTCTTTCTTTTCTCTTCTTTTTCCTTCTCACACGTCACTTCCTGCCCCCCTACCCCTACTTTTTCTTTTCTTCTCTCTCTCCTCTTACCCCCTCTCTCGGCCGAAACTCCCCATTCTTCTTCTTCTTCTTCTTCCTCTTTATGGTTGCTGCTTCACCCACGAGTCTATTCTCTCTTCGCCCTCTGCTCGACGCCACCAAATAGCATCCCTGCCGTGCCTCGCCTACAGCCCGCATCGACGTCGCTCCTGCTCCGCCCGCTGCTGCCTTCGTCACGCCTCGCCTACAGCCCGCGACGCCGCTGCTCTACCGTGCCTTCGCCATGCCCCGACGTCACTCCTGCTCGGCCCACTGCTGCCTTCACCGCACCTCGCCTACAGCCCGCGACGCCACTGCTCTGCCTTCGCCGTGACTCGAAGTCGTGCCCGAAGCCGTGCCCCAAAGCCCGCGATGCCGCAACAACGACGAGAGAATGGATCGGGAGTGAGGTTCAAAGCCCGGGAGCGGGGGCGCCGCCTCCGCCTAAAACGAAGCCATTGACCGCCGCGAGTGCCTCCGCCGCCGCGCCCTCGAGACCATCAATCTCACCAAGGACCCCTACTTCATGCACAACCACCTCGGCAGGTTCAGACTTCCCCCTTCCTTTCCCCCCTTAGTAATCGATCCCCCAGAACTGGGCTTTCGTGTCAATTTGATGTTTTTACGGGGCTGACGGCGACACTGGCTTGTTTCGGTGGTTGCAGTTATGAGTGTAAGCTTTGCTTGACGCTGCACAACAACGAGGGGAACTACTTGGCGCACACGCAGGGGAAGAGGCATTAGACCAACTTGGCGAAGAGAGTGGCTCGCGAGGCGAATGATGCGCCTGCTCAGCCTCAGCCCAATAAGCGGAAGGTTAATGTTCGCAAGATGGGTGAGTTTTATGTTCTTCCGGCTTCTCCTTGGGAATTGGGATTTATGTGGAATCCGCTTTAGGCTCTAGATTGGTTATGTTGCGTGGAGATTGATATTGTTCGTGCTGCTTAGTGAGAGCTGTGGTTGACTTATGGGAAGTGTTGCACAACTGTTGACGAATTGTTGGGCACCTTCTCTCTATTGTGGCTGATGTTAGGCTGTGGAGAGAATTTTTTGTGCTAATATTTGGGGGGACTTTTGAATGAGGATTCGACTGTACTGCTGGGATAGTGTAGTTTCTTCATGCTATTTGATATTGATCACATTGGCAGCTATCTATAAGCACAACATGAAAATTTTGCTTGTTTTTTTGTTGGCTCTGCTTGTTTCTTGGAAAATGATTGTTAAAAAAGTGTGTTCATCTTATTATGATTTTTAAGGAAACTAATTGTTCAGTTACTCTTTATTTAGATTGAAACATATAACATTAATTTGGTGAGGCTAGAGATGCTTTAGGACTTTTTTTTTTTTGGTAGGAAAACAGAAGTAATGCTTTAGGACTTTAGATTCCATAGAAAGGACGTAAGTATGTTGTAATGCTTTATGAGTTATTTGAGATGTTTCATGATTAAGCCTCTGTATGGGCCTTGGAGACTGCTGTTTAAATAAGATATTGCAGTTAAGAAGAATTTTCTCCTAGTACAGATATATTTCACCATTTTTATTTTCTTGTTTTAAAGAAGCAATTGGAGGGACTTTTGCATTGCACTAGAACAAAATTGAGATCCGCATGTATGGTGCTGATTTTGATGAATCATTCTGCGCATAAAGGAGTTATGTTCTTTCATGTTGTAACATGTCTAATGCTATAAGGTTGCTGGAGATTTACCTTTCTCTGTTTTGGTATGAATTTCCTGTGCCTGGTGAGAGGGATTTGCTTTTTCAGGTTCTTTCTGGGCACGCGTGCACACGTGAGAGAGAGAGAGAGAGAGAGGACTTCTGGCTTCCCGTTATCTTATCAGATTTGATTAGGATACTCAGGTTTACACTGTGGTTTTTGTGGCATGGGACATGCATTTTCTGGTGGATTAATTTGCTGTTAATTACTCTCTTGTACTACTGTAGGTATTGATCTTAAGTGAGAAGCTTCATTCTGTCAATGCACAGTTTGATCAGCTAAGAGCCATACCTTCCAGGATGCCATCAATACTCTCTTGTACTACTATGGGCGCTATTTAACTTCTGCTGTCTTGAACTACTGGGTGTCTGACAGAGAGGATCAGCGCATCATAAGGTGAGCTTGTGTTGTCTAATATATTTATATGGGAGAGTGCTTCTACTTAATTCTGAATCATGTGCATCTTCTGTTACCAAATTGATACTGTCAAGTGGCTTCTTTTGGCTGTTTAATTTCTCTTCTGAAAGTTCAGCAGAGGATCTCATCAAGCAAGATCTTTGAAATGTTGCTGAGGGTGTAGCTGCTTCTGTTCTTCAGCCGGCTCTTCCTTCTAATCCTAATTTAACAGTTTATGAAGGAAATGAGTCCACTCATGAAGCATACCAGGATAAAAATGTGCAGCAAGAAGCTGACACTGAGGTGATTGAGCTCTTTTGTGTAAAAACAGTTTGTTTATGAGTGTAAAAATAGTTTGTTTATTACTTCTAAAATGCTGTTTGCTGTTTATGTTATATTATCTTCGATGAATGACAAGTTTGTGTATTATTGCTGCATTCATTTTCATTTTTTTTAACTAAAAATGTTTAGAAAAAGAACCTGTTGGAACCTGGAACCGACCCTGGAACCTGTGACAGGGTAGGTTCCAGGTTCTCGGTTCTGACGGGTAGGTTCCCAGTTCCAAAAAATGAGGAACTTGTACCCGAGGGTAGGTTCCAGGTTCCAAGCGGAACCTGTAAGGAACTGGGAACCGCTCACCCCTAGTTGTATGTATGATAAGACATTGGTGTATGTATGACCATAAATTGTGATGCATGTGTGAATCATATGCCATGTTAAAATGAGATCAAAATGATGATAAATGTGGATAATGATAAGTGAGTAAGTGGTTGTGGTGGAGGATGAGGCCGGAATGTACAGAGATGCATTGCCGGATTCCCTGGGAGATTCAGGATGCCCGGAATGTTGGGGGCCGGAAGCCTTGTCGAAGGTCTTTGCCCGAAAGGAATGCCTCGCGATGCCAGGATTTGGGGTGCGGGATGCCCAACCAGGGAGTGTAAATGCCAGAAGCCCTGTCGGAGGTTTCTACGCAAAGGGAATGCCTCATGATGCTAGTTGAGATGCGAGATGCCCGGAATGTGGGGGGCCGGAAGCCCGGTGGCCATGGGATGGTTGGAATGCTAGGAACCCTGTCGGAGGTCTTTGCCTGAGGGGATGATAAAATTGATAAATTGAAAAATGGGTAATGTGGTGATCAAGATTGAAATCCAAAAGTGGAAATTAAATCATGACATGATATGCTTGATATTATATGCATGATGATATGCATGATGATGATATATGATATTATATGCACGATGATATGCATGATGATGATGATGATGATGATGATGATGATGATGATATGTGATGTGAAATAATGATGATCACCCATGATATGATATGCATGATGATATGCATGATGATGATAGTGATGATATGCGAAGTGAAATAATGATGATCACCCATGATATTATATGCATGATAATATGCATGGTGATGAAGATGATGATGATATGTGATGTGAAATAGGGATGATCACCTATGATATGATATGCATGATGATATGCATGGTAATGATAATGATGATCATATATGATATGGCTCGAAGACATGCATGATGAAATGATGCCATGATGATGATGTCATGTATGATGTAATGATGCCATGACATGTATGTTACAATGATGATACACATGAATGTGTTATGAATTGACATAATGATGCATGATAGTATGCGCATGGCTTCAAGATAAGAAATGCCTGCAATGCATGTATGATTGCATGATGCATTGAGTTGTTATTAGATTTTCCTATTTGCTGAGTGGTTGTACTCACTCCTTTAGGGAATAACATTTCAAATTAGCAGTATGTCGCTTCCTGCCATCACGCGAGGGGTATTTTATGATCTACCATCCGATGTAGAGGTGGAGTGTGCTGAGATAGACTGTCCCTCTATTCCCAGATTGACTTTTATTCGAGTACGCTGTCTTGTGATGTACGACATAGGCCTGGTTGGGGGCCCTGTCATTCAGGAGTTCATTTCTGTGCACGTTCGTCGGGATGGAGCGATGTAAGGGATGTTGCCGCCGCCACCGCCTGATGCACCGGGTTGGGTGTGAGACCCGCGCGCGCGATGAGTAGAAGTCCGATCTTTTTGATGTAGATAGCTGACACTTTTGATGGGGGGGGCAAGGGGGTTTATGCTCGTATGATGTTGAGGATCGAGGGTTTCTTTTTGCGGTTTTAGGCTAGACGTGGCTGAGTCCTAGCTTTTCCTTTTTGTTGTACCGACCCGAAGGGAATCGCATCTTGTTATATATGTACGTAAGTAAAGTGTTGAGGCTTGTTTATAAAATGATGGTGAATTAGTGGTGTGTATTTGTATCATGGTTGGTAGGGGGAGAGACGGTGATATTTTAATTTGCTTCCGCTAATGAGTCGCGTTGGGATCGATTATTTAAAAAAAAAAAATGTGTCTGCGAATTAGGACACTTCTTCAAAAGAAAGAAATGTAATAAGGTGTAACATCGGTGTTGGTGACGACCTGCGAAGGGTTTGGGGTGTCACAATTTTCCTATCAAATAATTACCCCCCCAAAAGCTTTGCCAAAGTTTTAATGCAAGACATGAATTAGAGCACCCCTAAAGATTGGCAAGAAATTCTAGGATGCCACAATTCTCTCCTCCTTAGAGAATTTCGTCCTCGAAATTAGACAGTCACTCATGCCTTTTGAAACAAGTAGGGGTACTTTTCCTTCATGTGATCTTCACTTTCCCGTGCGGCTTCTTCCATATCATGATGTCGACATAATACCTTAACCAGTGGGATTGTCTTGGTCCTAAGGGCTTACTCCTTTCGATCCAATATTTGCACAAGCTCTTCGATGTACCTCACTTTCTCATCTACTTCAATGGCTTCATGATCGAGTATGTGACAATGATCCAGCTGGTACTTTCTCAGCATCGACACATGAAACACATTATGCAAATTCCCCAATTTAGGAGGCAACACCAAATGATAAGCTACATCTCCTATTCTTTCAAGTATCTAAAAAGGTCCAACAAATCTAGGGCTTAACTTACCCTTTATTCCAAATCGAGATATTCTTTTCATTGGAGATACTTTAAGGAATACATGATTTCCCACTCTAAATTCCAAAGGCCTTCTACGCCTATCTGTGTAGTCTTTTTGTCTACTCTCAGCTATTTTAAGTCTTTTCATGATAATTTCGACAGCTTCAGTGGTAACTTGTACCAGTTCAGGTCTTGTCAATTTCATTTCACCTACTTCATTCTAACAGACAGGAGTCCTACATCCCCTTCCATATAATACTTCATAAGGAGCCATGCCTATACTTTTTTGAAAACTATTATTATAAGCAAACTCCACCAAATGCAATCTTTCATCCCAATTCCCTTTAAAGTCAATCGCACAAGCCCTTAACATATCCTCTAATGTCTAGATTACTCTCTCTGTTTGTCCATCTGTTTGAGGATGAAAAGTAGTACTAAACTGGAGTTTAGTTCCTAAGGCAATTTGAAGACTCCGCCAAAAATTCGAAGTAAATCTCGAATCCCTATCTGAGGTAATAGTTACTGGAATACCATATAAGCGTACTACTTGACTTACATATATATCCGCATATTTGTCCATTGGATAGTCTATGCGAACTGTTAGGAAATGAGCAGACTTAGTCAAACGGTCCCCTATTACCCAAATGGAGTAATGACCACTTGATGTCCTTAGCAATCCTTGTACAAAGTCCATTGTTATATGCTCCCATTTCCATTCTGGTATGTCTAATGGTCTCAAGAGTCTTGTAGGTTTGCGATGTTCCGCTTTTACCTATTGGCACGTCAAACATGGAGAAACGTGCTTAGCCGTATCTGCTTTCATACCATTCCACTAAAATTGCTTACGCAAATTCCTATACATCTTTGTACTACCCGGATGAACATTGTAATTACTTCTATGTGCCTCCGTCAAAATTTCCTTCTTTAATTCTCCGTTGTAAGGAACACAGAGTCGTCCCTGGCATCTTACACTCCATCTTCAAAGATTCAAAATTCTGGTCTTTTTCCTAGAGATGCTGCATCTTTCACTTTCATAATTTCCAGGTCCGACTCTTGCAAGATCTTAACTTTCTGAATAATTTTAGGTTCAATCCTTAATGCACTAAGCACACCGGTAAGACAATCCACTTTTAATTTACTTTGAGTCCGTTATGAACTTTAATAAGCTCCATTTCACCATTCTTAAACTGGCCATCTCCATGGCTGACTTACGACTAAGGGCATCCACTACCTTATTCGCCTTCCCTAAATGGTATCGTATCTCACAATCATAATCCTTTAACAATTCCATCCACCTCCTTTGTCTCATGTTCAACTCCTTTTGTGAGAACAGATATTTCAAGCTCTTATGGTCTGTATAAATCTCAAACTTTTCCCCATATAAATAATGCCTCCATATCTTCAAAGAGAACACTATAGCTGTTAGTTCTAAATCATGCGTTGGGTAGTTCAGTTCATGGGGTTTTAATTATTTAGACGCATAGGCTATGACCTTGCCATGCTGCATCAAAACACATCCTAGTCCTTTGTGAGATGCATCACTATATACCACAAAAACATCCGATCCTGTCGGTATAGTCAAGATTGGAGCCAAGGTCAATTTCCTTTTAAGCTCCTGGAAACTCCTTTCGCATTCCCCATTCCATTCAAACTTCACGTTCTTTCGAGTCAATTTTGTTAAAGGACCTGCCAATCGTGAAAATCCTTCAATAAACCTTCTATAATAACCAGCCAGTCCTAAGAAACTCCGTATTTCAGTGGGTGTTGTCGGTCTCGGCCAATTTATTACCATCTCAACTTTCGCCGGGTCCACTGCAATTCCTCCTCCTAATACTACGTGCCCTAAAAATATTATCTGGTCCAGCCAGAATTCACACTTGCTAAATTTGGCATACAGCTCATGCTCTCTCAGAGTTTGCAAAACTATCCTTAAGTGTTGTTCATGCTCTTTAGGCCCTCTCGAATATATCAGGATGTCATCAATAAAAACAATCACAAACTGGTTTAAATAAGGCTTAAATACCCTATTCATTAGATCCATAAATGCAGTTGGTGCATTGGTTAATCCAAATGGCCTAACAAGGAACTTGTAGTGTCCATAACGAGTCCTAAACGCAGCCTTAGGAATGTCTTCTTTCTTAATTCTTAGCTGATTGTATCCCGACCTTAAGTCGATCTTAGAGAAGACCGAACTTCCCTGGAGTTGGTCAAATAAATCATCAATTCTAGGCAAAGGATATTTATTTTTAATGGTCACTTGATTCAGCTGCCTATAGTCAATGCATAAGCGCATCGACCCATCTTTCTTTTTCACAAACAAGACTGGTGCACCCCAAAGTGAAGCACTTGGCCTAATGAATCCTTTATCGAGCAACTCCTGTAGTTGCACTTTCAATTCCTTCAACTCTACTAAGGCCATCCTATACGGGGCTTTCAATATAGGTCTTGTTCCAGGCATTAATTCTATTTCAAACTCAATTTCTCGTTCCGGCGGTAATCCAGGCAACTCCTCTGGAAATACATCTTGAAATTCATTAACTACCCGAATTTCATCAAGCTTAGGTTCTTCCTTAGTATAATCTTTAACCATGGCCAAGTACCCTTGACATCGTTTGTCAAGTAATGCACGAGCTTCTATTGCTAAAATAAGTGCTATAGATAGGTTGGTTTGACCTCCCAAAAATTTTCAACTAGACTGATCAGGTAAAATAAATTGAATCACTTTTCTATAGCAATCCATTTTGGCCCGATACTTATGAAGCCAATCCATTCCTATGATAATATCAAAATCATACATAGCCATTACGACCAAGTCTATTTCCATATCCTTTCCTCCCATTGTTATCTTACAGTTTCCACACACTAGCATAAACAATACCACATTCTTTAAAGGTGTAGAGACACAAAGAGGCGTCTCAAGAGACTTAGTTTCTATTTTACTCAACTGTCTATACCTTTCAGACACAAATGAATGCGTAACACCCGTATCAAACAATGCATATGCCTTTTTATCATTTATAAAGACCGTACCTGAGATAACATTCTTGGAAGCGGAAAGCTTCCTCTTGGTTGATCACATATACTCTTCCTTGTGCTGCTGGCCTTTGAGAATTCCTTGGTAGGTTTGGTCTAACAGCACTCGGCTGTGTCTATCATATCGAGCCAACACTCACTTGCGACCTTTCTTGTGGGCGGTTTCTCTTAAGATGACCTGTTTGTCCACAACCATAACATCTCATTCGTCCATTATAGGGTCCTGAGCCATGTCGCCCATCACACTTTCGACATTCTTCATTTCGATGAGGTGCTTTTCCTAGATTCAGGCCATCCCTGCCTCTTCCAAAATTCCCGAAATTGCCCTTCTTCTTAGACTCCCAGCTCTGACCTTGACCTGTATAGGGTCTCTTACCCCTCCTCACATCACTAAAAGACGATTGTCTCTTATTCTCTGAATGTTCCCTTACTAACTCTTGCTCCACCAACTATGCCCTTTCATAGATCTCATTATAATCTCTTATGTTCAAAGGCACCAGTTGTTTCCTGATATCAGTTCTCAACCCTTTCAGAAACCTCTTAGCTTTCTCTTCTTGATCCTCAATTAGTCTAGGAGCATATCTAGGCAGTTCAGAAAATCTTGCCTCATATTGATCCACTGTCAGCTCCTTTTGTTCTAACTGAACAAATTCTGTGATCTTCTTATCCTTAGCACAAACAAAAAAATGCTTCATATTGAAAGCTCTCACAATCTCTTCCTAGTTAACATTAGTACCTGGTGGGAAGATTGTATCCCTCGAAGCTCTCCACCAAAACTTTGCATTTCCCTCCAGCTGGTACTCTGCCAAAGTTATTTTCTCAGCATCATTGCAGTCCAACAACTGGAAAATTCGTTCCATTCCATCAATCCAATGCTCCACCTCCTCAGGACTTCCCGTTCCACTGAACTTAGGTGATTTCAACTTCAAAAATTTCTCCACCAGTCCTTGAGTACGGCGTTCTGCTTTTGGCTGCTGCTGAGCTTGTCTTTCCATCAGATTTCCTATATTGGCCAATGCCTGCAGGATATCTTCCATCTGGGGTTCAGCCCTTGCTGCAGAGGCTTCAACCCTTGACGGATGATGACTTCCATATCGTACCATGATTTTCCTGCAGTTTCCAAGCATTTGCCTCAGGAAATATTTGTGACTCAATGTCTTCATTAAAAACAGTAGCAACTAAGGAAAATAAGTAACATAACCATGTTACTGGTACCTAAAAGCAACTCATAATAACTACTAGGGATCTACGAGTGATTACTCATCACCCATTATTCAAAGTTACCCAACTATTCCAGTTAATATCCTATGGTGTGCATTGTCATCTTGTTCCTCAATTTCCAAATGAGGCTCCTTATCACTCCAATCTATAACCCTTGCTCTGACACCAAAACGATGCCGTGGCACCCCCAAACACCTAAGGTCGCCACAGATACCTATCGCTCCACCTAATGAATACCAGTTACATCTCTTAGCGGAAGCACCGTAGTTCATAGGTATTTTTTTTAAATGGTCCCAGCACAATTTATTAGCATAAGCATAAACAAGTCTCACCATTCCTCCCTCCAATAACCATAATGCAATGCACACCAACTACACACCATATGAAAAGATGAAGCCGAGCCACTTTTATTTACATATTTTCATGATGGATTTCTCAGGTCAGTACAACCAAAAAGAAAAGCCAAGATTTTTAACTAAACTTGGCCACAACTCAAAAGAAATCTCGACCCCCCTATATTGATTATGTGTCATCCTCCATTTACAAGTGTCAGCTATCCTCAAAAAGTGTCAGCTCCCCACTCCTCACGCAGGCCATCACACCCACCCCGGTGCATTGGGCGGTGGCGGCGGCAACATCCCCCGCATCACTCCGTCACAGCGGACGTGGACCGACAAGAACTCTAAATGACCGGGCCCCCAGCCAGGCCCACATCATACATCACCGGCACACGAACCCGTATAAACATCAGACCAGGAATGGTGACACAATCGAGCTCCATACAATCAACCTCCACATCATATGGAAGGCCGAAAAAGGTACCCCGCGTGACCGGAGGGAGAGGCATCTTTTTAATCTGAAATGTTAGTCCCCAAAGGGGTGAGTAATACCACTCAACAGGTAAAAGATCCATTAAACTACTCAATGCATCACACAAAACAATCAAGGCATCACAAACAAAGCACATATCATTCATACATCCAAGCATAACTTACCTTGTAGTCATGCATATGTCATCATACCATATGTGCATACACCATCATGCACTCATCATCAAGCATTCATGCATATCCATGCCTCATGTGCATATATTATATGCACTCATACATATCATATCATATAGCCATGCATACATGTCACCATACCATGCATGATTCAATTTCAACTTTTTATCTTTCAATTGGGTCACCACATTTCTCTTTCCTGGGACCAGTGATTGCATCCCACATTTTATCGCTTGCACCCCACCTGGCAACGCGAGGAACCTTCGGCACACACCACCGAGCATCTGGCACCCCCACATCCCGGGCATCTCGCATCCCAACTAGCATCACAAGGTATCCCCTCGGCACACACCTCCGAGGCTTCTGGCACCCCCACATCCCAGGCATCTCGAAAGTCCCAAGGAAATCCAGCACCCCCACATCCCGGGCATCCGGCACTCCCTTTTCCGGGCATCCTGACACCCCCGGGGCATCGTCGGCTCACCCCTCTGACGGTATTCTCATTTATCATAACTCATATTCATAATTTATGTCTCAATATCAACATGGCACATGATGTGATGGCAACAAGGTCGATTTTCAGCTTTTGATTTTATATGTAATGCCAAGTATCATCACATGTGCAGAAAGATTTAATCACTTAAAACAATACAATTTATGGGCTCATACAAAACAAAATAGTCCATGCATTACAGCTTTTCACATTCGCACAATTCAGCTTGCACAGTTTTAGAAAACATTTTCATTAAATACCCAAATGACCTTTAAAATTTATGAAATTCGAACATGTATTAGTCAAGACATAAAGGTAGATATTTCATGAAGAAAACTACACCAAAAGACCCTCATACAATTTGGTATAGACCAAGGATCACAGCACTACTATTCTAACATTCAACCTGCACAGTTTTTGAAACATTTTTGGTTAAATAGGCAAATGAACTTCAAAATTACGAAATTTAAATATGTTGTAGGGAAGACATAAAGAGAGATATTTAATGCAGAACACATTGCCTAAAGAACCTCATACAAAACGATATAGCCCACGCATTGAAACTGACTAAGTCCAAATACATCAGATTACACGGTTTTAGAAACATTTCCGATTAAATACCCTAATGACCTTCAAAAATTATGAAATTTGACTATGTGGTAGTCAAGACCCTAAGTCAGATTCTTCCTAGGTAATTTAATATAGGTGGTTAAAACTTCTGTTCCTCATACCGAAATTTCCAGATCCAACTACCTCCGAAAAACCACAATTTCACCTACCTATTCTTGTTGGCTTTCTCTAAATTTTTGATATGTTAAACCTCAGGATTTCTACATATTTTGTTAAGAAATAGAAGTGAAATTGCAACAAAAAGTTAGCCTTACAGTCCATGCATTCGTCGAAGGTAGTTACCGAAATCTCCAGATTCAGTCTCTCCAAAGAATAAAGATTTCACCCACTTATACTTGTTTGTTTTGTCCCAAATTTGAGTATGTTATACTCTAAGAAGTCCTTAACAACTTTCATTTAGAAGTTACGGCCAAAATCCAACTCTAACATCACATGCAAGCCACTAGAACATCCAAGGTATAGCTGTTTTCTCAAGAACAGTTTACTAGCCTCAAACACCACTCTTAAAACTTCAGCTTTTCACACCCTAAACATCCAAAATTTATCACCATTCAATCATACATACTAGGCACAACATGCAAGAGTAGATCAAGGATCCCACTTGCCTCTAAACCGAGCAAGCAACGAGCACAACGGCGACGGGACACGGTGGCGACGGACGACGGACGCACGGCAGACGGTTGAACGGTCCTGCTCCTTCCTCTCCCTCTCTCTCGCTTAAACCGGCATCATCTTCCCCTAATTTTTCTTCCCCTCCATCATTAGCCATCATTAGGTCATGCATGGAGGACACTTGGCAATTTTCTTGGGACAAATTGTGGCATCCCAAAATTCAAAGTCAAGCCATAAGGTGTGTTAAAGTCTCTAATTAGGTAATAAAATTTCCTATGGCTTATGTTTTAGCCATTAGTCTTTTTAAGATTAGATGATTTGTGCATGTGCTTGTGAGAATTTAAATTTGATAGATTAATGATAATAATCTTTGCTTGGCCATGCACTTTATAAATTAAATTTCAATAAACAAAATGTCACAAGACTTTGGCCACGTTGAAAATTAAAACTTTAAAATATTTATAGAAGAAATTTATAAAAAAAAGGGGCGGGGAAGTCAATTTTTAGGTTGGGCCTTAGGCCCATTGGCCTAAGCTTTAGTGGGCCAAGCTAACCAGCCCATGGAGGCCCAAGAAGGAGTGGTCGACTGGCCACAAAGGAGGCCCAAGCCCAAGCCCAAATTCAAAGCCCATTATGCATGCAATAGGACAAGTGGCACAAAGGGGGATGCCATGCATTGGCTAATTTGAAGGCAAGCAATGATTATCAATGATGAGGATTAGGGGGGATAAAAGGGAAGAGAGAGAGAGGAGTGGCCAGTTCATTCGACCGAGAGAGAGAGTGAGAGAGAGAGAGGGAGATCGTGCGAGAGAGAGGGAGAGCGGCCGAGAGGGAGGAGGAGCCGAGGAGGAGGAGTCGCTGTCCGTCCGTGCTTGCCGCTGTGTGCCGTCGTCCGTCTAGTCTAGAGGCAAGTGGGAGTCCTCTAGCTGCTCTTGCATGTGTGTATGTTACTTGCATGTTGAATTTTTGGGTGATTTGGTGAGGAAAACCAAAGTATGGGTGGTTTATTCTTGAATGGTATGGCTGTTTTTGCTCGAACAATGTGAGTCAGAATGTTGTGTGAGCTTGCATGCATGTTTAGAGTTAGATTTTGGCTTTGATTTATTCATGAAAGTTGTAGCGGACATCTTAAAATACAACATACTCAAATTTTGTGGAAAATTATGGATATTTAATGGGTTAAACTCTCATCCTACGAAGACCTCAGATCTGGAAAGATTTCACTGACCTCTTGTTGGATGTGTGGTTGCATGTTGGTTTGTGTTAAGAATATCTCTTCTATTTCTTCATGAAAGTTGTAGGGGACGTCTTAAAATATAACATACTCAAATTTGAAGTGAAATGAACAAGTATAGCCTAGTAAATCGACTAGATCTTGAAGACGGTAATTCTGGAGATGTATTTTGGGACACCCGAGACTTCATGGACCTAAATGACGACTATACTCTGGTTATTTGACTTATATCTCTGCATAAAACTTGTAGAGGACATATTTATGTATAACATATCTTCAGAGGAAACAAAAAAGAATAGGTAGGTGAAAACTCAGTATTTCGGAGAAGCATGTACTGGACGATGCGGTAATGGATCCAAAAGCTTCGTGAGACTGGAGAAAATAATCTAAAAGAATCTGGCTTGGAGTTCTTCATGAAAGATGTACGAAAATGTCTTGGCTAGAACTCGGTAAAATTTCGTAATTTTTGGAGGTCGTATGGATATTTTAATGGAATTTCTTCAGAAACTGTGCATTCTAATTTTACCCAAAAATGACATGCCATTTTGTGAGAATTGTGAAATTTTGTGAAATTCTATTTGGCCATGTATTTTGCATGAAATTATTATCCTATTGGCTAGTTTATGACTTGCCTTAATTTTTATAATTTTTGGGAATTTATAGATATTAAATTTAATATTCTTGAAAATAACAAAAAAGCTGGAATTTAAATAAATGAAAAAGGGCATGAAAAATGGATTATTTTATTGGCCATAAATTCCATTAATTTTATTTCCTAAATAATTATACCATGTTCATGTATGGTGAGGTCTTGATGTATGCATGACATTGAATTGACATACATGTGTGAATTCCATGCCAAGTATGACCTGTTGGATGTCACGCCATATGCCATGCTAAATTAAGACTTAAATCGGTAAACATGGATAATGATAAGTGAGGAGGTGGTTGTGGTGGACAATGATGCCCGAAATGTATAAAGATGCATTGCCGGATGGCCCTGGGAGATTCAGGATGCCCGGAACGTGGGGGTGTCGGAAGCCCTGTCGGAGGTCTTTGCCCGAGGGGAATGCCTCGCGATGCCAGGATTGGGGTGCGGGATGCCCGGCTAGGGAGTGTAAATGCCGAAAGCCTTGTCGGAGGTCTTTGCCCAAAAGGAATGCCTCGTGATGCCAGTTGGGATACGAGATGCCCGGAATGTGGGGGCCTAGATGCCCGGTGGCCTAGAATGGCTGAATGCCGGAAGCCTCGGAGGTCTTTGCCCAAGGGGATGATGAAATTGATGATCCGAGGAATAGGTGATGTGGTGATCAAATTGAAAGTTAAAAGTGGAAATTAACCCGTGGCATGATTATATGCATGATGATATGCATGCATGATGACGATGATATATGATATGGCATGATGATATGCATGATGATGATGATGATGTATGATATGGCATGATGATATGCATGATGATGATGACAATATGTGATGTGATATGATGATGATCACCCATGGCATGATGATATGCATGATGATGATGATAATATCTGATGTGATATGATGATGATCACCCGTGGCATGATGATATGCATGATGATGGTGATGATGATGATGATGATATATGATATGGCATGGTGACATGTGTGAGATGATGATGCCATGATGATGGTGACATGTGTAATATGATGATGCCATGATGATGGTGACATGTGCAATATGATGATGCCATGATGATGATGACATGTGTGATGTGATGATGTCATGATGATGATGACATGTATATGATTATGATAATGATGCATCATAGTATGCGCATGGCTTCAAGGTAAGTAACGCCTGCAATGCATGTATAATTTGCATGATGCATCGAGTGGTTATTGGATTCTTTTACTTGCTAAGTGATTGTACTCACCCCTTTTGGGGACCAACATTTCAGATTAGCAGCATGCCGCTTGCTGCCGTTACGTGGGGTACATTTTACGGTTTACCATTCGACGTTGAGGTAGAGTGCGAGGAGTTTGGCTGTCCTTCGGTACCTGGATTGACATATATTCGTGTGCGCTATTTTGTCATGTACGACATAGGCCTGGCTGGGGGCCCGATTGTCTAGGAGTTCATCTCCGTCCACGTTCGTCGCGACGGGGTGATGAGAGGGATGCTGCCACCTCCACCGCCTGACACACCGGATTGGGTGTGAGGCCCGTGCATGACGAGTAGGAGCTAGATCTTTTTGGATAGTTAGCTGACACTTATGATGGGGGTTTATGCACATGAGATGTAGAGGGTCGAGGGTTCTTTTTGGGGTTTTAGGCTGGACATGGCTGAGTCCTAGCTTTTCCTTTTTTATGTATCGACCCAAAAGAAGTCCCATCTTGAAAATATATGTAAATAAAGTGTCGTAGCTTGTCTATAAAATCATGATGATTAGTGGTGTGTATTTGTATCATGGTTGGTAGGGGGAGAGATGGTGATGTTCGAATTTGCTTCCGCTAATGAGTCGCACTGGGACCGTGTTGTTTTAAAAAAATAAATGTGTCTATGAAATTACGACGCTTCTTCTAAAGGAGAAAGGTAATAAGGTGTAACATTGGCGCGGTGGCGACCTACGAAGGGTTCGGGGTGCCACACAAATGGGGGGAGGCATGCAACCGGATCCCCCCCTCCTTTGCACGTCGACAACCCTTCATGGGCTTGGGATAGCCATGGGCCGGCGGCAGCTCTCCTCCTTGGGCTTCGTGGGCCGGCCGAGAATGGGGTGAGGCAATGGGCTGGTTTGGGCCTTTAAATGTCAAGCCCATCCTCATCCTATTAATTCACCTAATCCTTAATTATATATACACTTAATTGAGATTTATTATTCACCAAAACTTTGTGACCCAATTTAATAAATTCCAATCCATAACCCACATGGCCAAAAATAGAATTTTCCTATCAAATAATTACCCACCAAAAGCTTGGCCAAAGTTTTAATGCAAGACATGAATTAGAGCACCCCTAAAGATTGGCAAGAAATTCTAGGATGCCACATCCAGGCAACTCCTAAGGAAATACATCTTGAAATTCATTAACTACTCGAATTTCATCAAGCTTAGGCTCTTCCTTAGTATAATCTTTAACCATGGCCAAGTACCCTTGACATCATTTGTCAAGTAACGCATGGGCTTCTATTGCTTAAATAAGTGCAATAGATAGGTTGGTCTGACCTCTCAAAAATTCACAACTAAACTGATCAAGTAAAATAAATTGGATCACTTTTCTATAGCAATCCATTTTGGCTCGATATTTATGAAGCCAATCCATTCATATGATAACATCAAAATCATACATAGCCATTACGACCAAGTCTATTTCCATATCCTTTCCTCCCATTGTTATCTTACAATTTCCACACACCAGCGTAGACAATACCATATTCTTTAAAGTTGTAGAAACACAAAAAGGCATCTCAAGAGACGTAGTTCCTATTTTACTCAACCGTCTATACCTTTCAGACACAAATTAATGCGTAGCACCCGTATCAAACAATGCATATGCCTTTTATCATTTATAAGGATTGTACCTGAGATAACATTCTTGGAAGCTTCCGCTTCCTTTTGGGTGACCGCATACACCCTTCCTTGTGCTGGTGGTCATTGAGGATTCCTTGGTAGGTTTGGTCTAACAGCACTCTACTGTGTCTGTCACACTGAGCCAACACTCACTTGCGACCTTTCTTGTGGGCAGTTTCTCTTAAGATGACCTATTTTTCCATAACCATAACATCTCATTCGTCCATTGCAAGGTCCTGGGCCATGTCGCCCATCACACTTTCGACATTCTTCATTTCGATAAGGTGCTCTTCCTAGATTCAAGTCATCCCTACCTCTTCCAAAATTCCTGAAATTGCCCTTCTTCTTAGACTCCCAGGTTTGACTTTGACCTGTATAGGGTCTCTTACCCCGTCTCACATCACTAAAAGGTGATTGTCTCTTATTCTCCAACTGTTCCCTTACTAACTCCTGCTCCACCAACGGTGCCCTTTCATAGATCTCATTATAATCTCTTATGTTCAAAGGCAACAGTTGTTTCCTGATATCAGTTCTCAACCCTTTCAGAAACCTCTTAGCTTTCTCTTCTTGATCCTCAATTAGTCTAGGAGCATATCTAGACAATTCAGAAAATCTTGCCTCATATTGATCCACTATCAGCTCTTTTTGTTCTAACTAAACAAATTCTATAATTTTCTTGTCCTTAGCACAGTAAGAAAAATGCTTTCTATTGAAAGCTCTGACAAACTCGTCCCAATTAACATCAGTACCTGGTGGAAAGCTTGTGTCCCTCGAAGCTCTCCACCAAAACTTTGCATTTCCCTCCTGCTGGTACTCTGCCAAAGTTATTTTCTCAGCATCATTGCAGTCCAGCAACCAGAAAATTCGTTCCATCCCATCAATCCAATGCTCCGCCTCCTCAGGACTTCCCATTCCACTGAACTTAGGTGGTTTCAACTTCAAAAATTGCTCCACAAGTCCTTGAGTACGGTGTTCTGCTCCGGGTTGTTGCTGCACTTGTCTTTCCATCAAATTTCCTATATTGGCCAATGCATGCGGGATATCTTCCATCCGAGGTTCAACCCTTGCTGCAGAGGCTTCAGCCCTCGACGGATGATGACTTCCATATCGTACCATGATTTTCCTGCAATTTCCAAGCATTTGCCTCAGGAAATATCTGTGACTCAATGTCTTCATTAAAAACAACAGCAACTAAGCAAAAATAAGTAACATAACCATGTTACTAATACCTAAAAGCAACTCATAATAACTACTAGGGATCTACGAGTGAATACTCATCACCCGTTATTCAAAGTTACCCAACTATTCCAGTTAATATCCTATGGTGTGCATTGTCATCATGTTCCTCAATTTCCAAATGAGACTCCTTATCACTCCAATCTATAACCATTGCTCTGATACCAACCCGCCTGTGGCACCCCCAAACAACTGAGGTCGCCACAGATACCTATCGCTCCACCTAATGAATACCAATTACATCTTTTTGTTTCAGGATTAGAGAAGAACTGTAGTTCATGGGCATTTTTTTTTTTAAATGGTCCCGGCACAACTTATTAGCGGAAGCATAGGCAAGTCTCACCATTTCTCCCACCAATAACCATAATGCAATGCACACCAACTATGCACCATAAGAAAAGATAAAGCCGAGCCACTTTTATCTATATTTTCATGATGGATTTCTCGGGTCGGTACAACCAAAAAGAAAAGCTAAGACTTTTAGCTAAACTTGGCCACAGCTCAAAAGAGAGATCTCAACCCCCTATATCGATCACGTGTAATTCTCCATCTCTAAGTGTCCACTATCCTCAAAAAGTGTCAGCTCCCACTCCTCACGCGGGCCATCACACCCACCCTGGTGCGTTGGGTGGTGGCGGCGGCAACATCCCCCGCATCACTCTGCCATGGCGAACGTGGACCGACAAGAAATCCTGGATGACCAGGCCCCCAGCCAGGCCCACATCATACATCACCAGCACACCAACCCATATAAACGTCAGACTAGGGATGGTGACACAATCCAGCTCCATACAATCGACTTCCACGTTAGATGGAAGGCCGTAAAAGGTACCCCATGTGACCGGAGGGAGAGGCATTTTTCTAATCTGAAATGTTAGTCCCCAAAGGGGTGAGTACAACCACTCAGCAGATAAAGGATCCATTAAACTACTCAATGCATCAAACAGAACAATCATGACATCATAGTAGAGTACATATCATTCACACATCCAAGCATAACTTACCTTGCAGCCATGCATATGTCATCATAATATATGTGCATACACCATCATGCACTCATCATCAATCATTCATGCATATACCATCATGCCATAGGTGTATATACAACCATGCACTCATCATCAAGCATTCATGCATATCCATGCCTTATGTGCACATACCACCATGCACTCATACATATCATATCATACAACCATGCATACATGTCACCATACCATGCATGATTCAATTTCAACTTTTTATCTTTCGATTAGATAACCACATTTTTCTTTCCCGGGACTAGTAATTACATCCCACATTTTATCGCTCACACCCAACCTGGCATTGCGAGGAACCTCTGGCACACACCTCCGAGCATCCGGCACCCCCACGTTCCAGGCATCTCATATCCCAACTGGCATCACGAGGTATCCCCTCAGCACACACCTCCGAGGCTTCCGGTACCCCCACATTCCAGGCATCTCGAAACTCCTGAGGACATCCAGCACCCCCACATTCTAGGCATCTGGCACTCCCTTCTGGGCATCCCGACACTCCCAGGGCATCATCAGCTCACCCCTCCGATGGTATCCTCATTTATCATAATTCATATTCACAATTTGTGTCTCAATATCAACATGGCACATGATGTGATGGCAACAAGGTCAATTTCAGCTTTAGACTTTATATGTATTGCCAAATATCATCACCTGTGCAACAAGATTCAATCACTTAAAACAATGCAATTTATGGGGCTCATACAAAACAGAATAGTCCATGCATTGCAGCTTTTGAAATTCACACAATCCAGCTTGCACAGTTTTAGAAATCTTTTTAATTAAATACCCAATTGACCTTAAAAAATTATAAAATTCGAACATGTAATAGTCAAGACATAAAGCCAGATATTTCATGCAGAACACTACACCAAAAGACCCTCATACAATTCGGTGTAGACCATGCATCACAGCACTACTATTCTAACAGTTCAACTTGCACAGTTTTTGAAAATTTTTTGGTTAAATAAGCAAATGAACTTCAAAAATTACGAAATTTTAATATGCTATAGGGAAGACATGAAGAGAGATATTTCATTCAGAAGACATTTCCGAAATAACCTCATAAAAAACGATGTAGTCCACGCAATGCAACTTACAATGTCCGAACACATCAGATTGCACAGTTTTAGAAAAAATTTTGATTAAATATCCAAATGACCTTAAAAAATTATGAAATTCGACTATGTGGTATTCAAGACCCTAAGGTATATATTTGATGAAGACATCAAAGTCCGATTCATCCTAGGTAATTAAATATAGGCGGTTAAAACTTCTGTTTCTAGTACAGAAATTTCCAAAATTAACTACCTCCAAAAGACCACGATTTCACCTACCTATTCTTGTTTTTTTTCTCTAAATATTTTATATGTTAAACCTCAGGATTTCCTTTACATCTTTCGTTAAGAAATAAAATTTAAATTTCAACAAAAATATTTCCTTACAGTCCATGCATTCATCAAAGGTGGGTACCAAAATCTCTAGATCCAGTCTTTCCAAAGAATAACGATTTCACCCACTTATAATTGTTTGTTTTTTCCCAAATTTTAGTATGTTATACTCCAAGAAGTCCTTAACAACTTTCATTTAGAATTCAAAGCCAAAATTCAACTCGAACATCACATGCAAGTCACTATAACATCCAAGGTCGAGCTGTTTTCTCAAGAACAGTACACTAGCCTAGAACA